>JAOPJG010000553.1:0-21364 GCA_027478255.1 Dispira simplex | reverse complement strand
GTATCCCAGACAAAATATTTTTTTGAAATTTCTAATCTACCAAAAAACTCAGCAATAGAACTACGTATTTTTAAAAAGGAGTATAACTTACGATGCGTGTATTGGCTGTATGGTATTGCTTATCTGTATTGTATGTCACACAATTCATAGCCTTTATCATGCGTTTTTCTAGATATCCAGAAATAGGAGTATTCACACTAATAGACACAATTCCTTCTCTGGATGACTGACAGTGAAGAAACATGTCGTCAAAAGATAAACCATCTTCAAATGAAGAAGTAATATTATTAGGACCATCGGGAGTATGGTAGGAGAGATTTTGGTAACCCACACAAACAAACATCTGTTCATAGTTGACCATATTTCCTCGTGCACCACTAGTAATGATTTTTTTGAGGGAGTTTTTGAAGTCAGTAAGGGAGAACTCTTGTTTTTCTAAGTCAGTATATGCTTCATGTTGTTTTTGTTCCATATTGACTAGAACTTTATTTTCTAGTACCAATAGACAGTCCTGATGGGGATAAATGACAGGAACATTATTATCATCGCAGATATTTTTGCTAGGAAGCATACGAAGAGCTTGTTTTGTGGATTCAGCAGTTCGTGGTACCATAAAAACATTCATTTCATCTCCGTCATAATCAGCATTAAAACTAGGACACAAACATGGGTTAAAGCGAATGGTAAGATTACTGGTATTGTCGTTATCCATAACACGAAGAGCTAGTATAGAATTTTTGCGGAGAGTAGGTTGACGGTTCAGAAGAAGTAGATCACCCTTTACCAAGTTCATCTTTTGCAGAAAAAGGTTAGGGACACGTATTTCGTCAATAGACAAAGATGGATCTGGAGTGATTACAGAACGGCCACTATAATGCATCCGCTTTCCTTCCACTTCCTGCTCTATAATGCCAAACTTTCCTTTTGTATCTTGAAGTATCGAATATCGACTGAATTTATTACGAGAAATACCAATAATAGAACTATATAGTTCGAATTCGTTAGAAGAAGGAAGAAAAAAGCGCTCGTATTGTTTTACCAAATCCTGTTGCATACTATATGTTTTGTCGAGATGGGGAGGCATGATAGGAACAAAACGAATGATATATTTACGGTAGTCATCCTCCAAATCAGATATCTGTAAAGAATAACGAGTAGCGTGTATCCCGGTAGTAATTTTTTCGAAAAGAAACAGGTCGCTGTTCCACGTGATTTTTCCTTTTTGTAAAGATAACTTACAGAAACTACATTTTGGTTTGTATATACGTATAGCCGTATCTTTATGTTCAATCAACTTTTCGTCTGGGATCACATCCAATGTAGACTTTGCAGGTTTTTGGCATTGCCAGCAATATCTCATCAGCAAAATACATAATTTGGATAATAATAGAGGATGAGGGATTTGTCTGCGAAGTACGATATAACCCATATGTCCCCAGCATAATAAGGAAGTATTATTGCATGTTTTACAGATTACATCTGTAGTAGCACCCAATGTTCCATCGATTAGTTGTTGCGATGTAGTCAGTCGGACAAATGTAGATTGGATATAGTCTTGAGTAAGATAGCTAACATCCATCTTGAAACTGAATTGCGCAGGTAGGCGCGAATATCAATTTTAAAGTAAGAATGAAATTATCGGAGAAGTTACAGCGTATTTTAGAAATTCGAAAACAAGAGTTTTCTGAATGTCGTGGGAGACAGGTGATTTTTCTTCATAAACATGAAGAGTTACACAATATTATAGATGTAGATGATGTAGACATTATTCTTGTACCTCTTGCTCAAAGCAGTAAGATCATATCACAGTACCAGAAAATGGGGGATATAGAAATCATACCTCTAGAAAATATTCTTATTAACCCTTTACAGAATCGGTATTATGTATCTTATCGTATTGTGTCTAATGTACCCTATGATACTAATGAATATACTTTGCCTTCGTTATTATTTACCGATTCTTTACGCATATGGCACGGATGGAAGGAAAACAGCATTATAGAATTTACTCGCTTAGACAACAGCAAATATTATCGAAAAGTAGAAATATGGGAGAATTAGAGGTGTTTTAAAACAAATTTATACACGACTGGGGAATAATTACTGATCCATCTGAATCTACAACCACTTCGTATGCCTTTTCTTCAGCATACATGATAATAACCACTACATTTTGTGTTTTATCTACATAGTGCTTGGATGGAGTGTGCAAAAAGAGACCGTCATTCCGAGTAACAAGAATAATAACTTTGCTATTCAATGTGTGTTCTAATATAGGAAAGAAATAACGAATATCCACTAATGGTGTATGCATAATATAGTCTTGAAAACCAGGATTTTGTCCAGAATATCCTAAAAACGAAAATTCTTGATGACAATGTGTGATAGTCAAGTTATTTATTATCAACGGAATGGTATGGATATCTTTCCAAGCTAGAATTCGTTTGCGTACATATGTGTCGATGGGAATAAATGCAGCATAACCTTCTAGCCCACCTGTTTGGTTTATACGAAGGAGTTGTTTTCGTTGTGCTTTTTTGGATTTTATTGTGTTTACTATTGTTCTAAATTCATCATCTGTGTTACATTTCAAATATATTTTGTAGAGGGTCTGTCTCTGGTATTGGACAGTAGAGTAGTACGAGGGAAATGCTACATACGGTTCTCCGTACTGTTCTGTATAATGTGGGGGAGCAGGAACATAGTTGCGTTTCAGACCAATGAAGTAACCAGTAGGAGCAGTATATAGTTTTGGATCCGATTTTGGAAACAGAATCTGCGTAAGAGGATTTATGTTATCCACTACAGTATTGGTAAAAATAGGGCGGTTGGGACAATGACGAACCATGCCTGCATACCATACTCGTGGGTCATAAAAAGTATGATACTGATAAACCGGAAATGGGGATTTTTTTGGAAGAATACTTTGCAAGAGATTTAGATCAACACTTAACAAAAGCTGTACTGCATAACAAGTTCCATTAGGCGAATCACAATTAAATCCGTGATCATGAAAAACAGTCTTGTTATGAGCATCAAAAACAATCGAAAATGTTTCACGTTCCTTTCCTTTCGTATCATCAGCAAGAGTAGCAGAGTACTCTGTAGTATTTGGATATCGCGAAGCCATGTGTTGGAAAACGAAATTTTTATATTCCAAAGAAGTTGTGGGAGCAGCAACCATCCGATGACCGGTAATGTGGATATTGGGGGAACTATGGGAATAGTTTAGTATATTGTCCATAATTTTGTGATACGCAACCAGAATATCTTCGTTTCCATTATTTTCCACAACTAGTATGGCTGTTTGTAAATCTACTCGGAACTGACACCCTTCCAAAAAATATCCCCATAATGTATTGGGAGGTATGGTAGGCAGAAGATGTTCTTGGGGTAGAAACCATGGACACCAGTACTTGACATCATAAAAAGGAATATTTGTATGTACAAATGTTCTTAGTGCCAGATATGGAAATGTAGACGATGGAACAAAGGTAGAAAAAAAAGAAATCCAATCTACCTCGGTCTGCAATTGTGTACTAACTGTACCTATACTAGTTACAGAATCCATATTAATGATTATATGTGACATGATCTTTATATCAGTTTTTAAAATATTTTTACTACCAATCCATGGTATATCCCATCGATTGCATGACATGTCGAAGATTTATAGCTGCTCGAGTAGTCCGAATCTTCACTCCATTTTCATTCTGAATCTCAATGCCGTCACTATGTTCCATAATAAGATCGTTGAGCAAGGCATCAGCACCGTGTGCTAATAGTGCATCTCTTTCCATCAGACCTAGCCGTAATCCACCTTCTTGTTTTCGACCTTTGACTGGTTGACCAGTAATTTTACTGATGTTGGATCCCATACCAATGGCACGAACCTTTTCTTCCACCCGCTGGCCTAATACAAAATATCTGTTAAAGCAGTACCAATATCCTTGTTCTGGGATAATTTCCCAAATTGAGGAATATGTTCGTTTATCCTTATTCTGGATATAGTTAAGAAACAGCGGAATATTTTTTTCAAATGGAGGGAAAAACATTGTTGGTAGTTTGTGTTCTACTATCTTGTTGTTAATAATACCTTCTAGTATTTGCGAAAGAGTCATTCGACTAGGTATACAGCATGGGTTGATTATCATATCGGCTTTATGTTCATCACAAGCAATATGGGTAATTACACCTTTTTGCGCAGCGTTAGAAACTAGTTTATCTCCTATTTGTAAACTATAATTATATTTTGCAGTAATAGTAATGGTGAACGGATTACATTTTGTATAAGAATACTCCACATTGGTGATTGTACATGGAGCATCTACAGTAGCACGTAAAAACTCTTTTTTATACCCTTGTTTATCTTTTTTCACCAATTTTGATGCCAATATATCTCCATGATTAATATGCTGGCCAGATAGAATCACACCATACATATCATATCTTGTAGGATCCACCATACTCCCTGATGAAGTGAGAAACATGAGTAGTTCATCCTGATTAGAGATTACCCATGAAAACGTATACGTCCGTACTCCTTGGTGACTATTTCGTTTCATAAATTCTGAAGACACTACGATCCCATCTTCAATGTTATATCCACCATACACTGCCCATTTTACCAAGACGTTCATACCTACTGATTCTCTTTGTAGTGCTTTAGTTGTAATAGTGTGAATTAATGAATTATCATGTTTTTTCCAGCATTTCTCAAATGACTCGTTATTATCTATGGTTTGTTTTAGCATATTGGCCATAAATATTCCTCGAGGCCCAGCATTATGGTGGATCATAGGAACCAACGACGCTGCAAAACCAAGATACAGTGAGGGATGAACATGTTCTTCTGCTAATGGTGGCATATTACTGCATATAAACATCAACCCGTTCCATCGAAGCAACCGACCAGCATATATATCTACATGTAATTCATTATTGTTCTTGATATACACTGACGCAAACGGATCCTTGGATTTTATGTAATTCATGTACTCCTCAAACCCTTTACAAAATCCTACTCGACATATATAAAATCCATTAACAAAATACAGATATGAACAATGACCTGTAATGTTTAACATGTCCAGAAGGTATGGTTGGACGGGTCGACCAGGTGCTATTACAGAAAAACATGCCAAAGAAGTAGCCAGTCCAGCATTTGGACCATCCCCAGTTTCAAACGGACATAGGAACTTCTTGAAAGAGTAATGAAGTACGCGTGCTTGGATCGAAGAGTATTGATCTGTACTTAGTAAGATTTTTCTAGAAGAGCTCCAGATATCCAGTCTGTTTCGGCAACTAGTATTGGTGTATTCATCGTTACTCATTTCATTAATTCTTTTTTTGAATTTCGTTATAATGGATAGTTTCTTTTCGTAAGACATACTAGGATCAAGGTAAAACAACTTTTGTACTACTATTTTGTATTTTATATGATCACGGTCATGACGTTCTCCTAAGAAAGCACATAAAGTTGTATACAGAAAATAGCAGATATTATTTTTTATAGCAGTATGCATATTTATTCCCATGGTAGCAAGCAGTTCTTTAGGAATTGAAGGGTTGTTCTCGATACTTTGCAAAACAAAGGAATTCTTCCGGATTTCGTTCGGGTTAACATTAGTGCTGTTCATTAGATGCATCATAACAGAATGTATTTCTGGACGGTCATTACTATTCCACATTAACACGTCTTGGGTGGATATACAAAAAAGATTCATAAATGTAGTCATGTTGGTCGTGCAGAATTTTTTGTTGTTTTGTTTTATTTGAATATTATCTTCTGTTATCGTGGCCATGAATCCAAAGGGGCCGTAGACAGTAATGTCATTAGTTTTGTCATTATAAGTAATTAGAGAAATGTTAGGATTGCGTCGTAGACATCGAAAAATCGTTACTTTTTGGTCGTTATCGTTCATTATATAGCCGTCATCATGAATAGGAGGAAGTATCTGTTTTAGGGTATTATAGGTAGTATCGTTAGTATTGTCAAAGCCGTTATCAAAGCGCTGGTAGTAATATTCCTTAGCCAATCCTGTATAGCCGTACTTCTTGCACCATTGTTGATATGTAGATGCGTGGTCTTGAAGAAGACGCTGGTTAGTGAGGAAATCCATTTATGCACGCTCATTAAAGATAGTCATTCTTTACCCCGGGAATCAATTTTATGCACGCTCATTAAGGATAGTCATCTTTTTTGTAGGAAATCAATTTTTTATATCAGTTGGTAATAGATTTCTAACTAATAAATTCTTTTATATATTATATACTAAGAGTATTGTAGAAAAGATACTTCTATATCTGAGTATCAGTTTTAAAACGGTATTTACACCATAGATTTAGGAGTATAGCAAAGATAGGTGTACATTTTGTTGAGCATAGCTTCTTCTTGTTTTAAACATTCTTTAGAAGGGAGGGTTCGACGAACGTGTAAGTTAAAGTATTTTTCCATGAACTTGTTAAATCTAACAAAAGAGATTTTCTTTTCGGTAATAGACTGGATGTAGGTATGAGGAATAGATATTCGTCGTAAATTAGAATCTATATCAGTAAGCTGGAATTGTACGAAATTTCCATAAACCACGTTTTCCTCAAACATATTGATAATGTGCAGAGATCCTTGATCAGCAATACACGTATATAGATCATGCGCCAGGTCTTCGTCAGTCGGATATTCCAACAACACTAGAGACAAACAGAAAAACATAGTAATATGAGTAAATGATTTGTGAGGATTGCTACAAAATTGTCGAAATGTTTTGTCGATAATATCCACAGGAATAGTTAAACTAGATGCTGCTTTACTTGCGTACCGTTTCTGGAATTCCTGACGTTGTTTAGGATTTGGTTCTATGGCTACAATCCCTTGTAATGATGAAGAGTTGTGTTTTGCCCATTTGGGAATATCTCCTCCTTGACCACTGCCAATGTCCAACAGAAAAAACTGGGATGTTGTTTTGACGGCATTGTCAATAATACTCTCTTTAATTCGATTATGATGGTAACGCATCATTGGTAATCCTTTATCTCTAGATTTCATAAAATCCGTATATTTTTTCCATCCTGCATCCTGTATCGTGCGTTTAAGGATGGGTAGTGGATTGGGTTGCGATTTGTCATCACGCAGTCGAAGTACACTTCCATTTACAGATATCTCATAAATACCTGGATGTAATCCAGCAACCTTATCCAAAATTTGTGGTACTTTTTGTTGAAGAAGTGGTTTTACTGCTTGCGACAATGGTAACTTGATGTCTAGAGTTGGAATAGGTTTTAGTTTATAGATGGGCCGATGATAATCTTCATAAGAAGTGAGGATAAAACCATCTGTAGGATACTGTTTCGTGCTGTTGCATTTAACACTTATGGAAATACCTTTGTTAGAAAATTGTGAAACTGCTTCTTGTAGATCTTTCTGCCGTAAAGAATAGTTTCCTTTATGTAGAGGAAGATCAAAAGCAAGATAATGACCGTCGTCCATCATTTCCGCATCTATCACAAGTATATCCGAAGATGTATAAGGGAGAGTTTTAAGCAATACAGGATATCCTTTTCGATTGTACGACCAAATATAACCACGTGCTTCTATAATAAGACAGCGGATGCCATCTACTTTAGGAGAAATGGAATAGTTGTAGAAAATATGTTTTATATCGTCTTGTTCTCGGATGGTGATAGGCATATGGAAAGAGATAGATGTCATAGTTAGCAATGTGAGCATCTGTATCTCTGCGGAAGATATCAAGTTGGGATTTGTGAGTTCTACTTCCAGTTCGTACTGTTTAGAAATAGAATTGTCTTTATGCACTGTTGTCACTTGGGAGAGATGAATATTTATTTCAGAAACATATTCATATGAATAACGATTAATGTTTCGTTGTCCACGGTAAATAGTGTTTTGTAGAAAATTGGTATCAGTTGATTCTGCATCTTCCTCAATAGAAACACAGAGGCTATACGAAGATGTCCAGATATGGCTGGGGATACGTATAAGTAATGTTTTATACTGATAAGAAGACTCACCCACCCGTAAAGTAGTATCTGTTCCATATATGTAATACAACTTGTAGGAATAAGTGCGTGAAAGAGTAGAATCCAACTTACGTTTAAGACATAAAAACGCCGGTTCACGAAGCTTAGCTCTAAACTCTACTTCGATGGATTTTCCTGAAAAATCAGAATATAGTTTTTGTAAAAATTGTTCATACCCCATGATGTTTATCATTATATAATGATGATGTCAGAAATCAATTCTTTTAAAATAATATATTATTCAAACAAGATAAACATTCAGGATTGCCTATATACGGAATATCCATTATTTTATGAAATGAAGCATCAATACACGGTTTATAACGTACTCCAACAGTTCCTGGGAAAATAAAGGTTATAGGACAATATTCCAGACTGGACAAAAACATAAAGAGTTTTTCCATAAACAAGGACCATAATATATCATGTGGTATTCTCTGAATATGGTAGTCTTCTTCTGTAATCTCCAAAGGTATAGCTAACAATCCCTTTTTTATTGGCACTCTAGACATAAACTGGCTGTTGTGTTTAGGTAGAATCAGTACAAATTTGATATCCTGTGGTTCTATTTTATGGAAAGGTTTCCACCATTCTTCAGGACAAGGAGTAATAGTAACATTAGCAGGTAATTCCTTTTTTCTACGGTTAAGGACAGTAATATTCCGCTGCAAAAGGTGTTGTACTTCTGGGGTGGTAAAAAACATATTCCATCCACTTTTTCTAAGTTCAGCCATGTTTGATAAAAAAGATGCTCTACAGAAACGTCTAATGTGGAAAAGATTTATGGAACTTGGTGATATATATAAACAAGAGGATAAAAAAGAAATAGTAACAAAAACAGAATGTCCAGCATGTCATACAAAAGCGTTAGTCACTACTGGGATTCAACTACGTGGAATGGATGAAGGACAAACAATTTTACAAAGGTGTGAGCATTGTAACTATACAAAGAGTAAAAATACGTAGTATAGTGGAAATGTAGTTTTAAAAGTTAATATATTATACTCAAATGCATAACTTGTAGTGTATCCTAACGAATATCATATTTTTTGTAACCATTTAAAGAAGACCATATATAATGATCATGTTCAGTCGGGTTTAACTTTACAGGAGTTATTTTATCTGTAAATACTTTAATTATCAACCTAAATGCTTGACTATCGACCGTGTGCTTATGGGTAAATGAAACTATATGATTTATAATATTGGTTATTTGTAATCCAGTTTCTTCCTTTACTTCTCGATATAGAGCATCACTTAACGTTTCTTTGAATTCTTTGGATACTTTGTTTATTTCTCAACGCCGATCTTTAGTAGCTAAAAATATATCAGAAAAAGTTCCATTCTACTCAGTTAAGGGAGATATAGAATATGTAACTGAATTTATTTTTGAATTGCTAAAAAACAAAATGAATTAAATTCAGAAGTATTGAACATCCACGGTATATATTTTAAAAGTGTCGATATAGATACAATAGCTACTTTTTGGATATTATCTTTTTCGTTCTTATCTTCTCTTGGTTCTAAATGAAGGGTGGAGAATAATCCTTTATATTTCCACAATAGCCTAACTTGAATATATGATATAGAGGATTCCTGTATAATATAGTATCCAAAAAAGGATATATTATTAGACATGTTAGAGATGTCCATTCCAGTTTCTTCTTCTACTTCTCGAATGCATGTTTTTTTGATACTCTCCCCCTCTTTGGGTTTTCCTCCAGGAAGTTGCCATGTTACTAGGTCTTTAGATACTATAATGAGAGACTTGGATTCATCCACCATCCAACAATATACTTGTCTTATTTCTTCAGCATAATGCTGAGGCAAAATAGTATTGCTACTTATCCAAATACGTTTCATAATAAGTATATGTAGATATTTGATTTCTATCAATCATGATATTCAATTTAACCCATAGGCAACATCTTGCATATCCCTTGGTTATATCTTTGGCCGTAGTCATCCATAATATCATCTGCTAACTGTAAAGCTAGGTCATGTCTATACGCTTTATACTTTACAACAGCCTCTTCAAACTTATATCGCTTATTCATTACAGTAATATCACCTTTCATCTTGGAAGAAGCACAATCCATCTCCTGTTCCTGTAGTCTATCTCCACTAAACCTAAACAGTTCATCTACCATGGCTCTGTATTTATCGAAGATCTGTAGTCCTATCTCTGGATCCAAATCATCCTTTTCCAGTACTTCAATCAACTGACCTACATCATCTATTGCATAACCAATAACTCTACTTATGAGTGCGTAATCTCTTGATTTCTTGAGTTCTGAAATACCTATTTGTGAATACTGTCGACTACGTACTTTGGGTAGATTACCAAACATACAAGACAACAAGTGATGGTATTTTTCTTCTATAGTTGAAGATTCTTTACTCATAAATTCTTCACGTGCCTCTATTATCTTTTGGATATGTATTTTGTGTTCTGGTTCAATATGTTTACGAATATACTTTTCTAATTCTTTCCTCCATATCATAAATACATCGAGTTCTCCTGGTCGTCGTACCACAGAAAACATCCGATACTCTGCCTTCTTTGCTTCTTCTCGTGTCTCGTACTCTACAATAGGAATTTTCTCTGAAATAGATTGTGACTTATACATATGTTTCCATAACATTTCTTTATTTGCATACAGAGGATTGGGTGGAGGAGTTATGGGTAGTTGTTCTTTTAGTTTCTCTAACATCTGTGGCCGCTCTTCTTTCTGACGCCTACGTCTATCTAGTTTTTGTTGTTCATGTTTCTGTTTATCTTCTGCCATCTGAGGCACCATGTAGGTGGGTAAAGGTGAAGGTGTATTTGGTTTTTCCTTGTTGATAGATATACGTATTTCTTTAGTAGGATCAAACAACTGTGTCTTTTTCCGAAGAAATATCTCCTTGCCTAAGTCATGAGACAACCCTCCTTCTGTATTATATTTGTGGTATATTGAGATGGGATCATAGATATGGAATTCATGTGAGGGTATAATTGTGAAGCAATCGTCGTACTTTCCACTAAATATTCCTTTCTCGTCAATCTTGGATCTCACTCCAGCTTTCTGCTGAATCTGGGAAGTATCTATCCAACGAGGTGGGTTTCCTACATCCATCCAATAGAAACATTCGGGGATCTCTTTGCTAACTCCATACTCATCCATAATTAACTGTGTCTCTCTTACCATTTGTTGAATATATGTTACTGCAAACTCTTCATAGATCATAATAATCAAGTCCTGGGTTTTGGATCTACCTTTCAGAAATATCATACGGTATAGATCATATTTAATATCATCCAAGTATTCTTCATCTAACTTTAACGCAAACAATCGTTCCTGGTGATTTCCCCGGAGAATCCGTGCTGCTCTCATCATAGTAATTGGTTCTCGTGCTTCCACAAATTCAGGATGGCTAGGACGGAATCCAAAATACTGTTTATAAAACATTCCTAATCTGTGGTATCTAAGTTGCCACTCTTCATTCTGATAATGTTTTCCTCTTACTATTTCTTCGTAACGGATATAGATATGATCAGGAAGATGTTTTCCATAGTTACGAAACGAAGGCATGGATTCTAGTACGGGAATCATATAGTATGGTCCGTAGAGATGCTGACTAATATCTTGACAAAACCAGTTCCGATGGCGTGTCTCAGTATAAGGTAAGCAAGGGAGAATGATCGAAGGAGTAACTCCTCTTCCTGATTCTCGCTTTACCAATTCCGAAATGGTAGCCTCATGCACATCCAATCCCTGTTCTCTTGCATATTTTGTGCATTTATCCCAAAATACAATCTTACTCCATTCTTTATAATCTACAGCTTTCAGCTTCTTCATGGTCAGTGGCTCTTCTCGACGAGCAAATATGCTAGGATCAAAACTAGTAGCTAGCACCACTTCTTCCTTTTCTTCTTCTTGATGATCTTCATACTCATTAAACATCTGCCGTGCTCGTTCTATACAATCTTTTCCAAAACCATCTAGAACTTCGGAGTTGATGTTCAGTAGATTATCTACATATTTTCTATTAGTCTCAATCATCCCATCATTTACTCTTACGTTAAGATCTGTAAATGAAGAAAACACCTCTCTCTCTTTCATTTCTTTCAACATGTTTACTCCATTTCTCAACTGAATATGCAGCTTCTGCATTTTCTCGATATTCTCACTATCATCAACTAATTCATCCAAAGAACTGTATTTTCTTTCCAGCTGATATTCATACGGCACAATATTCTGAAATACACATTTTAGGTACTTCCCCAAATCTTCATTCTGTTTCTCATGGATAATTCCCTTACTAACCATCTGCGTGATTTTCTCCAGAGGTTCTTTTCTATCCATCATGAGTTCTAGCACTTTTCTTTGGCACTTTACCAATCCTACCGCAATGCTATCCTTTCGCAATAATACCATTCCAGTGCTTTTTGCTGCATGTTCTTCCCAGAGTTTTCCTTTAATGATAACTTTGTTTGGTTTCTTTTCCAACTGTTGTTTCAACTGTTTCTCGAGATAGGCCATGATAGTGTAGAACCTCACTAAACGTTTTTCAGCAATGGCATCATCATGAGGATAGTTCTTGATTTTATCCTTTTTACCAAACTCTATCGCCACACGTCGTTGCTCTTGAAATTGACTCACTGCACGTTTCTTCCCGTACTCCATGCTACTAATCGTAACATATTTCCACTTATGCGACTGGATCAGCAACTGCGCTTCTTCATCACTAATTCCTTCGTCGATATCTTCCAACACACGATCCACAATAAATCCAATTCCATTGGCTTCTTCAACCTCGCTCTTACAGCGACTATCTTTGGTACCCCACTTGCCTACCCAATAATTACTACCACTACGAGTGAAGTTATCTCCATAGGTAGAGCGACCAGGATTGTATCCTTTGATTCCAGAAACTTTCTTCTTGTTACTTTCCACCGTCTCTTCAACTACTTGTCCATTTACTAACAAGCGTTTCTGCACAGCAAGTTTCTTCCCAAATTCGATGACATCTTCCTTGGGTGCATGTTTCCCACAATACGCAACTCCTTCTTCAGTAGGTGCACTGCAGTACGATCCTGCATTACGACCAGTTTTCAGCATGGCGTGACAGTAATTGTCAGAACGAATATCGCTAAGATCCATAAAATCATCCAACGACCCCTTGAGATCTTGCAGAGATACTCCTTTGCCTAGCATCTCCATCACAACTGTCAAATACTCTGCCATTTTGGCATGCAACTTGCTGGTGTTTACAAAGAAATCCATTTTTGATCACCTTGGAACTATCTAATCAGGTTAGAAGGAATTCAATTTTGATCACCTTATACAGATCTTCAAGAGTGGGGCACAAAAAATTGAATATGTTCATGATGTGAATCACAGTTTATCATATAATACATCATGCAGCAGAAACTAAATCGATTACCATTGGACGACGCAGTCTTGCTTCTACAGAAATATTTTGATGAAAATGGATTGGACAAGAATACTAGACAGAACTGTTTTGGGAGGATAGTGTACTCGCAGCTGTTTGGGGAAACCGTATTTGTAGTGGAGAATGGCCTTGTTATGGGTTTCGAAGGTGACTACAATCATAGACGTGGTATGCGTTCTTCCCCTAAACGTCAACAGAAATCCCTTCCAAAAATGAATTACACCACCGTATTCTAGATAACGCATCATGGAAGACCTACAATCCTACATTCAGAAGAAGAAACAGCTGGCGGGTGACGAATACCGCTCTGCAGCAAATGCATCGTCAGTGTCGTATTGTCGTCCGGTCTCGCGAAAGACAACTAACAAAGAATTTGAAGATTTTATCAACCATGCCCAATTAGAATCAAGCCAAACCAATATGATGCAAATCTTGGATGGAATTAAGGACATCAAAGCTATGTTATCTTCTCCACAGAAACATATCCCTAGCTCTCCCAGTATAGTTAAAGGAAATGCTATAGTGTATATTAATGATCCCAGCATTTCGTATAATGAGGTCTTGGTGGAAAGCAACGACATAGCCACATATTTAAAGAACGTCGAATCAGTTACAGTATATAATATAGCGCAGTCTGTGTCAGAGGACTTCGAAGAGGAAATGAGTGAGTGAAGTGGAATAGTTGTTTTAAAAATTGATTTTCGTGTTCTCGTATAAACACTATTATCAATATGGATAAACATCTTCTTCCCCATCAAAAACTGGTAGCATATTATATGTGTAGACATGATGTCGATCGTCTTCTTCTATTCCATTCGCTAGGTTCAGGAAAAACCTTTACTGCCCTTGCCTGTGCACGACTTCATCCTCAACTCATCTCCATTGTCATTACTGGTGGTGGACAAGTAGAATCAAACTTCAAGCAGGAAGTCGCAAAATTCAACGAAATGTTCTATGCCACAAAGGTAGTGCCCACGTTTCTGCGTTGGAAAACTCTTGCCAACAGGCCACGTGTGGATATCATTAACCAAATGCGTAATGCTTTTATTATTGTTGATGAGGTGCATAATTTGCGTTCCAATAATAAAGAGGATGATAACGTAGCATATTCATTTATGACATCGGTCTTTGAGGTTCTACTACAGGAAAAAGTATCCAAGATTTTACTTCTTACCGGAACACCCATTGTCGACAGTGGCATGGATCTAACAAGCATCTGTGATCTTATGCACGTTAACAACGATATTTCTGGGTTTATAAGTAAATACGAATCACATAACAACTATTCCATTATCAACAAAGGCACTAAGGTAGATAGCATTTATTGGCCACTTATTTTAGTTCCTCTGGATAGAACAAGTACAATACAATATAAAGACATTCTAGCTCAACAACATGCTGATAAATTTGGAAGCCGTCTTTCTGACGTGTCGCTAGCATGCAAATATGCTTCTATGTTGAATATCATCCACCAGAGTAAATTACTCCCTAGCTCCCGACAGAAAATATACATTTATTGTGAACGTGTAGAAGGACCGGGCATTGAAACCTTGGAAAAGATGATCAGAAGAGAAAACTGGAGTATATTTATTTTGTCTGGAAAAACTCGTCCCAGTGATCGTTCTGAAATAAACTTGGATAAGGCCTCTGTTATTATCGGGAGCAATATTTCGTGCGAAAGTATCAATATCTATGATGTAGTACAAATACATATTTTAACACCCCATTGGAATGCTTCTCACATTTACCAGGCCATTGGTAGAGGCACCCGTTTTCGATCAACTCCTTCAGCTACCCAATACATCCGTGTATTTCGTTATGCTGCGTATGTTGATGATCCGCTGAAAACCGCTTTTGTGAATCCTAGTCCTGTAACTTCAATTGATTTGTACAAATATCATCTTTCTACACAAAAATATTACGATGCCCGATCATTTCTGGAACATCCTTATCCGGTAGTGCCACATCTTCCGGTATGTCCAACTATCGCTGTGGTGTTAGATGCATTTCAAGAACTTATGCAAAGTTGTCAGTACACTCTTCCCAACCAGAATCAACAAATCCTACATGGGATATTGAGCATTGCGCGCATCAATCAGCAACGTATTCACGTACAAAACAATATACTGTATCTTACTGACCATTTTCTCCTTACTCCTCTCGCCAAATCTAATCCTCACCCTAACCACAAAAATATTTTTCCCTTCCTTACCTCTCTCAATTATGATGACCAGATGTATATTTTGGAGAAGGCTATCCTGCGCAAAAACCTTTCGATCATGCACATCATGAGAAATTCTATCTTTCTTATTAACAATACATGGTATCATACATTTCAATACAAACATCCTCGTTCGATGTCTTATAATGTATCGTATAAAATGACTCATCCCAAAGGTCTAACCAAGAAGTTGTTACAATCAAAAGAATGGATATATTGTTCTATTGAGGAAGAAAAACGGCTGTGGTCTAGTTTACACCCTCCTTTATCTCGACAAGTCTCGTATCTAATTACCATGACCTACCATTTTGCAGATAAAATATATCGCCTACGTCTAGTGCAACCTTGGAACGCTAATCATCAAGACAGACGCTTTCGAAATCGAGGTAAAAATATATGGAGTTATACCACTGTGCATTTGCATCGTATTTTTCTCTACTTAGTTCATGTCCAGTACGGGTATCCTTCACCCAAACCACAAAACATACCTACTTCCAAACTGGCTTTAATCCAAAATATAAAATGGATATTTCATGATCAAAATGATATTGTTGTGATCTAGTGATCGTATTTTTAAAACTGATTCTCAGAAATTACATTGATAATATTGTTCAGCATGGATGTCTTTATTGTAAAATGGGAGATTGTTGACAAAGTAGATCAGAATATATTGATTCTGGGATTTACATGCGATAACAAATGCATTCGAATCATCAACTATAATCCCCACTTATATGTAGTCCACCCTTCAACTTCTTACAAAAATGATTTCCGCTTTATACGAAATAACGCTTCGGCAGCACACCTTACGAAATTAACTTTTATGAATACTTATGAATTAACGAAATATGTCAAACATGCCTCAACTTCTGTTTATGAACACGATATCCCCTCTTTGCACAAGTTTCTAAGTGCTACGGAACTAGACTACATAGGCTGGGTAAGAATAACCAACCCACAGTTATTGCCAAAAAGATTAATGATTACATACTGCGATGAAGAATATTTGGTGACGTACCCCAATATAAAAAATATGAACCATGACTTGCTTTCTATCCCTGAAGTTTCTATTATGGCTTTTGATATTGAGTGTTATTCCGAAAACAAAGGAATGAGCGATGCCCGCAATGACAATGATGTTATATTTATGATTAGCATGATATTTTTTAATGATCAAACCAACGATGATATGTCTTCTTATGTATTGACACTGGATCCATCCGAAAGCAGTTCAACAAGGGGAGACTATGTCTATCAAACGTTCAATAATGAATTCGATCTTCTGCAGTCCTTTTTCGATAAAATCCGTTTTCACAATCCGTCACTGATTACGGGATACAACATCTCTGGATTCGATATAAAATATATACGTGACAAATACTATTCCCAACTACGACTTATTCCTCATTGTGGCCGTTGTCAAGAACAATATTTACCAGATACTATCCTAAGTAAGGTGTGGCAAAGTGCAGCATATGGAATTATGGATACCACGCTATTTAACTTTACTGGCCGATCTTGCGTAGATCTTTTCCAATATCTAAAAATGGAGGTTCCTCTTCAAAAATACTCCTTGGACTTTGTATGTAAGAAATTTCTACAGGAATCCAAAATAGATCTTCCATACAATACTATGTTCGAGATGTATAGAACAGGATTAGTTAAAGATCTGGCGGACTACTGCTATACGGACTCTTTACTTGTTGTTCGGCTATGGAAGAAATTCAAAATGTGGTACACTATAAGCGAAGGTGCAAAAGTTTTTTGTGTGAATATTCATGAACTATACAGCAGAGGTCAACAACAAAAAATATTTAATCAGCTTTATAAACACGCTCATGTAAAAAACTATGTTTTTGATAAACTCCAGATAATACAGGATAATTTCACATACGAAGGTGCTACTGTGCTACAACCCGTTCCTGGAATATATAACCAGTGTGCAATAGTGGATTTTGCATCATTATACCCTTCCATCATCATTAGTGAAAATATATGCTACACCACATATAATCCGGCTACTAATACCTTTATCAAAACCAGATCAGGAATTGTTCCGGAAATCCTCACGAAACTTATTGCCGCAAGAAAGGTGGTGAAACAACACTTGGCCAAAGAAACAGATCCAATGTTGCGTATCCTTTACGATAAACGCCAATTTGCCTATAAAGTAGCAACCAATTCCTTCTACGGTGCCTTTGGAACACGAACCTCCGCATATTTACAACTTCTTCCTGGTGCAAAACTAATCACAAAAAAGGGTCGTGTGTATCTTCAGCAGGCTATCGACATCATTAATTCGCATTCTGTTCGCTGTAATGTTATCTACGGTGATACAGATTCCTGTTTCTTTACTCGCTGTGCCAATCTCTTTCCATTAACTAAGGAGGATATAGTACAAGTAATACATGATGTAAACCAATACTTCCCACCACCCGTACGAATCGATTTGGAAAAGATTGTGGATCGTATACTGCTATTAGCCAAAAAGAAGTATATTTATATCCAAGATGGAGAACTTCTTACCAAAGGGGTGATTACTGCAAAACGTGACTCGTGCTTATGGGCTCGTGAAGTTTATCAAACTATGCTTCGTTTAATTATGCAACAGCCATCTCCCTCTAATGCTGACATCAATGCCTATCTCCAACGCGAACTAATGAATATCTTATTGGGAAAAGTGCCTTTGGAAATGCTTTCTATAAACAAAAACCTTGGTAGAAATTACAAACAACAAAATTATCCATTGTGTATATTCTCCAAGATATTAGAAACTGCTGAAAACAGAAAGGTCAATCCAGGAGAACGCCTAGAATACTATTTCATTAAAAGTACTCATACCCATCAAGGATATCATATGGCAAGCAAATCTATGATACAAAAGTACGGCCTACAACTAGACTTTAAATATTATATAGAACGACAACTACGGTCCCCTGTCATACAAATCTATGATGCTTTAGGGTGGTCGTTGAGCTTGTAGGAATAGTTTTAAAATTTATCCAGTATAGAAATCAATGAATATTCTTTTTTATTAATTACAAACAGTCCCTCCCAAAATGTTTCTGTCACAATGTATCCCAGTTTTCTGTAAAGGCTAATTGCATTGCTATTGTTTGCTAATACAATCAGAGCACTTGTGGTGTATGCGTATACGTCGTGTATGTGTTTCATAAGAGCAGTGGCAATTCCTTTTCTTCTGTAATGATCCACTGTAAAAAGATCCGAAATGAGAATACCATTGGGAGTACTCATAACTATTGCACTACACACAATGTCTTGTTTATAAATTGCAGTAAACAAATGTTCCTTTCTAAGAATTTTATACTTTACTGGAGGCAAATCTACACAGGCTGGTATTCCGCACTTAAATGTGTAGTTAAATGGTTTATTATGACCTACATATGTTTTTTTCAAATCTAACTCCATAATAAACATCTTCTCTGTTCCATATACTACGCTTGCGCATATTTTACGTACTATATTTATACCATTCTGTACTGCTATTTTATACTGTTCAGCGTTGTTATCGTTTATAGAAATAAGTGAATTACACGATATGTGTTTTATGGAGTTATCTGATACATTTAGAAAACTATTAGAGTTCGGGACGGGTAGTGTTTTATCAGAGAAATTCTGTATATGTTTCAAATATAGATCCATTGGAAAATTGAAATACTATATCTGTGTATGAGATGTTTCATAATGGCGGCAACTCAATTTTTCGAATACAACGACCTCAATTTACTGCATGATTCTGTATCTCAGTATAAAGAGCTTCATTGCGAGGAGCATCTGACAAATATAGGTGAGATATTTATCAAACATGGAGTCCAAGAAAATTTTGGTTTGATTTTGGTACATCGCCATTTTGCTAAGAATGATTACAAAGAAGTGATGGTTGAAGTATTTTCCGATGACCAAAACTCTTCTGAAACCATTCCAGTGACTATAAAAAACGAAATCTATCCGCATTCATGGCTCATAAAAAATGGAAAAGTTATACCTTATGAATTTACTACTAAGCAATGCAACGGAAACTTGGAAAGTAAATTCATTTATGAATTTGAACAATATCTCCATAACAATGGTCTAAATAATATTCTGAAGCTACATTTAGTTCACAGAAAAGAAAAATCAGGGTATTCTTGGGCAGAAGTCACCAAAAACAAAAAAAATATACTAACTCTTGTAAAAAATACGGAAATTGCTTCTGGTACCTACGTAAATGTATTGTGGACATTTGAAAAAGTAGGAAATAAGGTGTTGGCTCCACAAAAATGCCATTGTAAGGATTATGGAGAGGCAGGGCATGGTTGTAGTTAAATAATTAGCTCTTATTGATAAAAATATATAATCCAAAAAAAGTAAAAAATATATAATCTCATAAAACATGATGTATTATCTTATATTCTATCATAAAGTTCAGTGTATGATTATTATATTTTTATTTTGTTGATTTATGTTTTTAAAACTTATTTTATATAAAAAATAAGGTATTCTATAGTATATGTGACCAGAGGTAGGGGTACCCCAACGGGGAAATCAATTTTCCTTAGATCTTACTTTAAATCTATATTGATTATATCACTCACTAATTCTATTACTTTATCATCTATACTCCGTCCTAGTGTAATTATTATCCCATCTTACTTACCTATTATTGGTTTAGTAGTGTTGAATATTTCAGTAACAACAAAATAATGATGAAGTATAGGTCTAGGAATAAGATAATATATATGTATTTGTAAAACTGATAACTTACACAGTTATATCCACAACTATGACGTAATATAAATCAATGACTCTTTTGAAAAATATAGAGCTTAACAAAAACAAGGAGAGTGGGTGCATAAAAATCACGCACGAGAAAAAGTATTATCATGTAAATAACGTCTTTATAAAGCGAAGTCTTCGTCCACATGAATATCAATGTAACCGGGATGGAGTAGTTCTCGTACCATTTCGAATAAAAGAACGGCTACAAAACGAAGCTCAAGCATTGCGTTATATACGACGTCATACCAACATTCCTGTACCAAAGGTGTTAGCAGAGTTCGAAGATGATGGTGCGTACTATGTTGTGATGGAATATATCGCAGGAACCTTGTTGGCTAACGTTAAAGAAAGTACCCCTACTAAAACTACACTGCAACAGAAACTGTCTGCTTATGTTAATGAGTTACACACAATTCTAGGAGGAGAAGGTTCTTTTGTTACCAATGAACATCTTATTCCACATATACGAAGTGCACTCAACCTAAACGCCCACGAAAAAGCTGAAACGGACAGAACAAAAATCTATCCACTTTGCCATAACGATATCAACCAGTATAATGTTTTAGTCCAGAACGATAACATAGTAGCTATACTGGATTGGGAATATGCAGGCTTTAATAACCCACTATTTGATAAAATGATCCTGGAAAATACATCGTACTCATACAAACCTTTTCTCATATCTACTACCGAGATATCACAATTCCTAAACAACAACTGATCATGCAAACCAACGTATATCCCTGTCCAGATTGCGGAGCTATGATCTCTGAGACTCAAATATGTCCTTTCTGCAAGTAATAGTACACATTTTTTAAAAATACGTAGTTCTATTGCTGAGTTTTTTGGTAGATTAGAAATTTCAAAAAAATATTTTGTCTGGGATAC
>JAOPJG010000552.1:0-21385 GCA_027478255.1 Dispira simplex | reverse complement strand
GCATGGTAATCATTCTCAGCGAGGCCTGTGATTAACCCCTCACAGCCACCACAGCATAAAATCGTATCAGGTTCACAATTTTTTACGTGGCAAAAATAATTCAAGCTCACACATTAATTCTGATCAGATGTTTTAAAATTTGTTGGGTTTGAATGACCTTATTTAAAATTTTTTTAAAGTGGGAAGCCAGACGCGGATATATTTTTATCAACCCCAACAACTCACACATAATAGTGGCTGGTCATCAAGGCTGGCCCCACACTCTTTTTTCATTTCCAAAAGCGAAGTTGACTTGGCTATCATCCTTGACTATTGGCCATTATCGATAAGGAGGGAGACAGGGCACATGTTCCAAGTCAAGTCATTCACCCCCTCTATTAGGAAAACACAAGCGTCAAGAGTTAATGTTTCCCAGCTTATCGCACACATCAGTGCCAGATATGATGAAACACACTTGTACATCAAAAGGGGAATGGAAACTCTACACTTGGGTGCATTTGCTGATAAATTCGTTTTGAAACTTGAGGTATAGTCGCAAATCCCTATTATATCGATAATTCACAATGCCTATTTGCGTTCAATACTCGTTGGAAATTAACAGCATTTCCTAAATTCAGTAGTTTGGTGTGATTCCGGTGTTTGTTTACACACTATACTTGAAAAGTTTTATTTCGAAAAAAAAAGAAATTAAAATGTAAATGTAAATTTATCCCGCTGAGATCCTCCTTATCGATGACCAACGAACAAGTCCATTAACGCCAACATCATTCAGCTGAAGTGTATCAGCTGGTTTTTATCTTTGGTATCCACCACTTGCTCTTGGAAAAATAGGCCATCTTGCAAGTATATTATGTTTACCCATATTCCATGACGTTTTTTTTTCTAAAACGGTGACCGACCTTGGTGTTTAGAGTTTAGTCCACCCTCACACCTTTTCCGAAAGTGTCCAAATAAGGCCAACCGTCTGAGCCACTCAAAGTACGTTTATTCAATACAATATAGAAAATATTGCTAAAAGTAAACCCCGCAGAGTTCACACAGGTTCGACATTGTGAGTCCCTTTTTTAAGTGTGGTTGGGTGAAAGGACCGCACTGTTAACGGAGAAAGGGTAGCCGTTGTGGTCAATTCAGTTGGCGTAATCTAAGCAGCTTCAACACAACTTATATATATATATATATTGGCGAAATACCATCATGAAACTGGCAAAAATTTTACAATGAGATTCATACTTTCAAGTATGTCCATACTACTCGTTGACAATCCCTTTGTTAACATTATTCTGATATATATGAGATTCCGCCCTAACCAACCAGTGTCAAGTTCCTTCACTTCTTACTTGGAAAGTGAATTACACCTTCAACGCAGATGATTGGTAGCCGATCAGGTTATACGCCCACTGTGTATTGCTATCAATTCTGGGAACCCGCATGAGAGATGAGAGAGGGGGGGGGCTTGGACCTTGTGGACAAAGAGCAGCGCAAATGGATGATTCAGCTGATTAGTTCTATTTAACCTGTCTCAATTTGCAACGGAAAAGGAAGAGGTCAGTTGGTTAGTCACGCTCATAACTTTACCTGAATAGACCGAAACAGGCTTCTTTGTCTCGCTTCAATGTAGTACTCCTTGGTGTTGCTGCCCATGTTCCGATTGCCATGACCTACGTAAATAAACCGATAAATAAAAACAAGGATAGGTCGGGAAAAAAATCATAAGTGTTCAACAGAAAAGAATTTATTACAATAACAGCAATTCACACACTTCACAACCGATTTTGGGTAACTTGTACTATCCTTCACACGTTAACAACTTAAACCCTATCCTATGCCCATAGAATGATAGACAATATAACGATCGTCTTTTAAAGAAGAAGTAAAAAAAACATATATTCGAAAGATAATAATGAAATAGTGATAGACCCGCATTTCACTTTCCTTGTAATGTTACTAGCGGGAGATACGCGGCATTATTCATGCCGGAGAGTAACTGAAATTGCCCACCACACGTAAATCCAGCGTGTAAAATAGTGGTATAGTCAAGGGACATAGGGTAATGCGTGACGTTGACATTAAAATAAAATTACATTATGGAGAGTAACAACAAAGTCGTCATTTTGGAAAAGCGTTCCATACACAGTTCCAACCGTTCCCGTATACCCATTATTCATTACCATATCAGCAATAGCAATTTTTAAAAAAAAAAACGAACAGGAGAACATATCAATGAAACAGTACGGAATAAAAGATGAGGATTACTCCAATCCAATATCCCCTCGGCTTTGGTCTAAATGGAAGCGGGCAGCAGGCAAGGTATAGTGAGTGATCTATACGGGGTGAGGTACACATCAGGTTGCAAATTACTGCCACTTGGGTGTTTTACACTATACATCCTCCCTCACCTTCACAAATACCCACACAGTACCTTGCCGATTACCAGTTTCACCAGTCAGCCCGCATTCCACTCTTTACCAGCCCCGGTGCGTAATTTTAGTATCTCTAAACTTACCTGATAAAAGCATCCACGGTGACTGGTTCGTGACTCGTTTTGGGTGTCGTTCCTGCCTTGATCTGAGTGAAGTAATACCGATTACTCTGCGGGCTAGTCAAAGTGAATCTAACCGAAGTCGAGGTATTTAGCCTGTAAATTATAAAAAAATTCCAAACGCAATTCCGAAAAAGATATCAAACGCGGAATTTTCCTCGAAAAGGGATACCAAGGTGGTACTTTCAACCCAGGATAACCTAGTTTGGATAATAAAAGTTGACCGGTTTCGCTTGCGGTAGGAAGATGAGATGAAATACATTTTAAAACTTCATCCTAGTCAAGCAACATTTCCGAAACACAAAAGCCAAGGTAAAGTGCGTTTAGCAGTACTCTTATCTCCCACTTTCTGCCCGTTATCCACCATCGACAGTTTTTACAAGCAGTTACGTAAATACAGTATCTATGCAATGGAACAAACAATCATAAGTTACAATCCTCCACCCACCGCCATCAAACAACCCAATGCGTTACTGTGTCTTCTTACGCAAATGATGCCATAATTGGGACGCCCACTGACGCGAAGATTTCAACAATTTGCCAGTGCCTTGTTGCATACGATACAGGTTAATCTTTAAACGGTTCGTCTTTTTAATAAACGTCTTACGCCGTTGCTCCAGAAAACGACGGGTGCTTCGTTCCATCATTTGGGTAACCTCCTGGGTGTGATGAACAACTCTACGGATGTGTGGGGACACTTGAGTAGCGATATTTTGATACCACTGACAGACATGATCCACAGTAGTGTGTACCCACACAGGAGCGATTTGGGTTGTCTCCCACCATTTTCCCGCCGTTGTCAGCCACAAGGCTACCATCGTTTTGGAGTGGTTGACCCATACGGCCACTTGTTCCATAACTTGTTCCGAAAATGTTAAAGTGCCTTGGGCCGATGCTGCAGCAGTAGCGGATGACGATTCATCCGTGGCTTCAGATGCCTCTTGATTCTCAAGGTCACCTGTGGCTAGCATCCCTTGCTCCGCCTGTCCATGGGTCAATTTTTCCTTGGACAGCTTTTTGGATCCTGTAGTCCGTGGGCTAGCTGTAGTGGGCGGTAATTCGGTCATCTCTATTACCGAAGCGGTTTTCAATAAAATATGCGACCCACTCCCCTCGTGAAATTCCAGTTGGGCCCCTTTGCTTGTGGCCCCCACCGTTTCCAGGCGATCGTACACGTCATCAGGGACGGCCTGCGCACCAGAATGACCAAAAGTAAGACCTACCGGATTTAAAACTAAGGGACTATGTGTCACCTGACTGTTACCACCTCGGAACCATACCGAAAGAAGCGCCAGGTTATCCTGACCGGAAGTCGTGGTGAGGAACGTGGGGAATGTGATCTCCAAACGTAAGGTGCAAACTGTGGCAGCACCTAGGGTAATACCCTCTTTATCTGATTTGCCCCACGGTCTAGAAGTCTGTTGCCAATGACGCTTCACCGTAAAGGGTTGCTCTTCTGTCTGGGAGATGGGATTATCTTCTGGCAACGGTTTACCAAAGCGCTGGGCAAGGCCGATCTGTAGCGCTATGAAAGCATCGAGGTGGTGGCATTGGATCGGTCCGAATCTACTATTATATTCTTCCACTGACAACGACCACGGTACCCCCTGGTCATCCCGCAAATGGAGATCGTACGTACAAGAAGTTTGTTCGTCGGCCGAGGGGGTAGCACATTCCACCCAGGACAACGACGACTGGGCATATGACAAGTTACCCAACCATCTAGGCATATCGAACAATGCCGAGTCGAACACCGTACGTCCCACACTTTCGTCATCTTTGGGAATCAATATGATCAGCAAACACAAGAACAGCACAACCCACAACAATTTCTTGACCATCCACCCCACGCTCCATTTAACCCGTTGCCACCGGGAACTGCCACGAGGTGTGGAACTACGGTGTCCCACTAATCCTGCCACAACGAACGGGTGTGGTGTCATCCGACCACTGGTGACCACAGAGGATAAGCCCCTAGTTGTCATCGTCGACCGGGACGAGCTTGGCGACGACGAATCCGTGACCAATTCCATCCGCATATGATTCATCATCGTCTGGTACACCACCACGGGATCCGATTGTACCAACTCCGCCGGGGTGATGCATGTCAAGAGGGACGGGATATGACCTAAACCATCCCCAGTGATGTTAGCTTCCAGCACGGTAGGGAGTTGGACCAGACCATCCAACAAATTGTTAAACGTCATGGCTTCATGTACGGCTTGCTTCGCCTCCACCACATTGGCAGCATCGGTATAAAGTAGGGGTAAAACCGGTACAAACGGGACCAAGGATTTCAAGTCCAAGACATACCGGCTGAGGTCATCGTCCCGCAAGAAATACACCACCATGGTAAACACGGGGAGAACTCCCCAGGACAACTCATTTGGAGAAACCTCCGTATCTTCACTTGTCAGTAAATGGTACGCTACCAATTGTTCCCGAAAGTAACCCAGCATCCGATGGGCCACGGGACTCTCAAAGAACGACGGTGTGTCTTGTTCGGTCCGATCACGCGTGGATGGTTGGGTCCAAACCAGACTGCTGACCACCGGCGCAGTGGGACAACCCAGGGCCACTTTTGCCAAAGGTTGGGGAGCGTTGGCCAGCGGGATCTGGTCTGCCACCGAAGACGTACCATTGTGATCGGGTAGAGGAACTGCGAATAGATGCTCATACAACATTTGCGGATTCGTCCTATCGAAACGGGTGGAAGTTTCCCCTGGGGTAGGCTCTGCTTTCGCCTTGGATTCTGAAGACAAGACGGTGGTTTTTTCGCAACTGTTATCCTTGACGGCCTGCGTCCACACCCGACGGAATTGGTTAAGGATGGCCATTCGGTCACTAGAGGGCCCTTCTGCTCCTGCGAAAACAATACGTAACCAAGGACCTCTAACAACAGAACCCTGTAAACCCTTAACATCATCATCACCATCGATATCACCTTGGTACCTTTTCGCCTGGGCCTGCAATAGTGGTAGTTGACTAGCTCTTAAACTCGCCGGAAGGTAATGGGCACCTTGCCACTTATCTCCATCCGGGGCCAATACGTCATCATTGTCACTTTCCTCGTCGGTGGGGTCGGCTGAGAAGCTCAACACACTAGTGCCCAACGTAGCGGTGAATTCCTCAGACTTGTCAGGAACCAATGAACTAAAGTCCAAGTCCCGGTCGCCTGTCCCACTGAACGGACGCCGGTCGTGAGATACGCCGGGTAAAGGGGGAAAAGGAGAAACACTGTTCCCTTTCTCAACCACGGCTTCCTTCGGTCGAGGACTGGGACTGGTGGGAATCCTGGAAAACGGAAGTGTATCAGACCGAGCCCGGGTTCCCGAGGAGTAAACCTTGGGCACAGGTGAGGTAAACACCAACGGTAGAGAATAAGATAGCGGGTTCGGTCCCTGGTCTCCACAAGACTCTTCCCTACGGGCGGAGGCAGAACCGAGGGTGGACTGTGGAATACTGCGAGTCAAGCGACAGTCAACAGGAGGACAGGAAGGCGGGGTAAAGGGGAGTGACTTGGGCACAGCAAAAGTTTTGCTTTGGGCCAGGGAGTGCGACGGAGTGTCATGGAGCGGTACGGGGGGTGAAGGATGTCGCACTCGCAACGAGTCCCTTTCCACCAGGAGAAAGTCGTCCGAGTCGTGGTCTTTGTCGTCCATAGCGCACTGTCTCAATACGTGCAAAGTTGAAAAACGGTATGTGAACCAATGAGCAAGAGGAGTAATGGATATAAACACCTCTGGGAAAGGCGAGACGACTTAAACACTTAAAATATATAATAAAATAGGTACAGGTCGGTGGTGGTTACGACAAAGGCTTTAACTGTTTAGTTGAGTAGTAGTGTACTAAAAGGTCAAGTAAGTATGGGAACTAGTGCCAAGAACGCAGCCAACGTATAAATATACACAGTGAAGGCAGAGCAAGGCAATAGCAGTAATAATAATTGCGAAAGCGATAGAAAGAGAGTTAAGAAAGTACAACCTGCCGCTTAGCTGGTTGTCGCTGGTCTTTAAAAAGGGACCGGGCTGGCGAACTCCACCCCCCTATAGATTCGCCTCGAGCTTGTCACAAGAGCGAACGGAAGGGAAGAACAACGCCTCAGGTGACATAAACGGGTATCTGCATTGAGTGGACTTTGCTCACAAAGGCTGCTAAACACCCGTATGCAGTGGGAGGGGGGGCCCAAAGTCATGTGGCCCAGTTCTGTTACGTTGGCATAGAAATGATTTAAAGTCCTGCAAGTGCCCAAGAAAAGTTCAGTAATAAAATCTACTCTTACTGTTGCTGCCAATGTAATTCCCACGGCCAAACGACCATTACAGTCTCTGCATCGCCCAACGCCGTAGCAAACCCGTTGGAGAGATACTCTTCCTGAACCCTTTGGGGAGGCCGGAAAAAAGCGTTTTTTGTCACTATTGAGCGTTTAGCAAATGACTACGGTTGACACATGACCCTCCTCCAACAGTGTCTGTACAAATTCATTCACGAGCAATCAATATCGCAGCCCACTGTGGGATGTCAACTTTTTTCACCACTATTTGCACACAACAAAAAAAGTTAGGGAATGTGACTCCTCCTTTATTCCACAGCCCTACTTCACCATTATCTCCCATACTCAGTCCCTTGGCAGTATTAAGCCATGAGCTACTCTATTATTATCTCTCTTGGGTTCGTTGGGGACATCATCAACGAAAATGAACACCTCACAAAGCCATAGAAGTGAGAGGGAGTGATAATCTCGTACGTTTATTTTATGTTCCGTCCCTCAAAATAGCAGAGGTAGACAAAGGTCTCTCAAAGGGATTAACATGCACAACGGCTTAAAAGTCAGAAGGAGGCACTCACTTGCTCTTGATCAACAACTGTTTGGCTACACTAGCCACCTGAGATTTAAGAACGCGGGTGGGATCCATCATCACCGCTTTCATCACCTTGCCCAGATCTTTAATAGACAACGCACCACAATCTTTGATGGCCTTAAGAACGAATGCTTCAATCTCCTTCTCCGAATACGGTTTGGGTAAAAAACTCTGCAGAACCGTCACCTGTTCCGCTTCCTTTTCCGCCAATTCCGGTCGGTTGGCCCCATGGTACATGGCCATGGCGTCATTGCGCTTTTTAATAGCCTTGTGGATCAGATTAGCCACTGATTCATCCGTTTGCGCTGCCGTTTTACTCTCGGCACCGGATTTACCCGTCACCAACAACGCCTTTTCTGCGTACAAAACCTCTGATAAAATGGATCGAATGACCGCCAGCCGCTTTTGGTCCTTGTTGCGCATACTCGTTTTCATATCTGTCTTGAGTTTACTCAATAGGGATGCTATATCCATTAGGTCAAGGTTAGAATAGCAGGGTTAGTAACGACAGGTTCTTCTTTGTTGAATAAACCATGGAAAGTACAACTGTTTATAAACATGCCAGTACGTGCGGCCTGGGTGGAACGGTGTAGCCTGCACGATTATATGCTGTATTAGATAGCACGCCTAGGACCTCAATCGGAACACAGAATTCACTACACGGCAAAAAAACAAGCACAGAATCTAACGAAAATTATAAATACCTACTCGTTGTTGACCCAGAATCAGTGATTGGGGCTGTATAGTAACGTATGGAGACCGCCATGCTCGGAAAACCCTTTGGGACCAACGGTACCAAGGACGAGGCAGTCCGACGCAAAAGTCGATATTGAGAGTAACGAAATAAGGACATGGTTGAATAAGAGTTAAAAATTGTGAATAATGTCGAAATCTGTAGCAATACGAACACGACCAACAGCAAGGTGCATTGGGAGGGAAGGAATTGTATGTTGCGTATATAGGACAACACACTGACATACAAGTGGTAGCATCCACAGAGTTAGGCGAGGAGTGGGCATGGGATATTTTTTTTTTGGGGGGGGAGAATTTTCAAAAATAACCGAAAGGATAAAACTATTGCCAAAAATTCACTCACAAACCAGTATACAAGACAGGCTATAGCTCACTAATCCTCACACTTTTATTATGAGGGCATATAGCTATTTCTGAGAATTCCTCTGTTTTTTAATATAAAAAAGTGGGGATAAATGGCCAATAACACCATTGGTGTTTACACAATGACTTTAGTTTGTGGGTCAATGGTGTACCATTCATTAGGTACATTGACTAATCAAGTGAACCCCTTCTCCCACTATGAGCGCTTTTCCGGGTACACAACTTGCACTGTTGGCTACTAAGTGAAGAACACTTTTACGTTAATAGCTATTATAAATTTAGAAGACTTTAAGTGGTTATTGCTGGTCAAAAAGGGAATATCAAGTAGCCGGAAAATTAACACATGAAAGTACACGAGTACCTTGGTAGACACTTTCCCTGATCATAATGAGGGAATGGAAGTGTCAGCTTACCCTCCAAAAAAAATATCATTCGGAAGCAAAATCGTGTAGAGTCCTCACCGAATAACACACAGTGTGATTAGCATTAAGCAGCGACACAAGGAGAATATAATGAATAGGGATGTGGAGATTACACAAATTTCCTGTTAAAGAAATCTGCCAATATAAAAAAATAGGGCCATGGGCCACCCTCGAGGTTGTACAACGACTTTTCACCCTTTATTGCTATGGCCTAACATTACCATTTGGCCCAAAATTGAATAGGCGTTATTTATTGTAAACTACAAATTTTGTACCAAGAATTGGGGTGGACGGCCATTGAAATTCATACGCAGCCTATAAGTCTATTTTTTCTCTTTTTTCCACACGCACCATTTTTTTTCCACCTCAAGCTACTCCCTTGATGTGTTGGTACTAACCACGAGGATAGTTTAGTTTACCATTTCCTGTTCAAAATCGTGGCCTAAGCCATCGTCGTTCGCGCGGATGTGAGGGACCATCTCTCGATTTTATTCAACGTTCGAATAACGTATTCCAAAGATGGCCTAAAATACATTCCGTATTTAGGTTCCATCGCCCTGCTCCATCGTTGATATCAATATTCTTACCCTAATAAAGTTAAGGAGTGTGTATTTTTTTTCACCCTTTACCGAGGTCATATTTACCATCTTGTAACGTTCACTTTAGATAGAGCGCATAAACATATATTACATTTACATCAATGGTGGGGATGTCATTCACTACTATGGAAAATTATTCACACTTGGCTATTTAGTGCTGGTCATAGCGTTTCTTTTGAAAATCCACAGCAGTCACGAAAGAATAGGCACTAATAATACTGTAATAAACCTTTCACTGGATATCTTATATTTGATTTTTCCTTACCTTATCGTATGTGTCCCTTTATCGGGACGGTGAAGTCATAGATTATCCACATGCACCTTTTATAATATAGGAATATCAGCCATCTTATTTTTTTATTCGACTGCCTATAACTCACCCACACATACGCTATAAGCAAATTTAAGCCCTGGGAGGCCGGGATAGCAGGCTGTTTATCTTTTTTCGATGTCATTCGAACGTGAAGCTCTTTCATCACACCTTTCCCATTATCATACTTTCTCATTGACTTTTTCGGGGTTGTTAAAAGCGCATCACAGGAGACCACTTGCCAAAAAAGGTCATGGCATGCTGGTATCAGGGAGACGGCCGAGAAATGTCCACCTGAGACTATGATATGAACCACCCATTCCACTCGTCACCTATATACACCATCAACCTACATGTCTTAACTGAACCATGCTCATATTTTCATAACAAAATAGGGGGGTTTATCGACAAGAGCATACAAGCCGTTAAAAACCAATGGTTTCCATATATGGTCATGAAAATGTGGTGCTTGTTAAAGGGAGAAACTCTTTTCGTTTTGACACCTTATCGCCTGGTTTTTTGAGTGGCCGGTCCTCGTGACTAGCATTATGGAAGCACAAAAGATAGACCAGGTGGGTTTCACAAATTGGCAGTTTCCGTTTTTGGTTTTGGTTTTGGTCTTGTTGGTGAATGTGCTTCTGAGGGTGATATTCAACTGCCTTCACAAAGTCTAAGGATTGCTAACTGAACCATCCCGTCTCATACTATATTCTTTTTCTTCCAGGACTGTCAATGTGATTGAGAAGATGGAATGATCCTGGTGGAACCAGTCCCTTTAGGAGTATATTTTTATGCGTCAGTGTAAACTGTAGTACTGTCGGTAGGACTTTCCTATTATTAAAACTGCTGAGAAATAATGTGGTTGATGATGTTTTTAATTTGGCTCTCCTTCTTAACGCATGTCCTTGTATAACGGAATCATCAGTTAACATAAAATACACCATCTACTGACTTGCATTAGCTCACCAACCTTTATGTCATTAAAACAGCTAGATTAGAAACAAATGGACATTGAAAGGAGGTACTTTTTTTAGGTGCACTTGGTATTCCCCCAATTAGCTTCCTAAAACGGTGAATACAAGTCATAGTAAAGGTTAGCTGACTAAGACACTGGCCTAAACCAACACCCTTTCCAATAACCACTTTGAAGGTATTGGAAAGCTATGCCCGGACACTGCGCTGCCATTCAGTGTCCCTGGACTTTTAATCGATTACTCTAAACTATGAATTTACTTGAAGAGAGAAAAGGAATGGAGGTGAAACTGGTCAAAGAACAGGAGATACATCACTTACGCCCTGTGTCACGTGTCAATAAGCCACGCACATCGTTATTCAATCCCTCTCCTTTTTTTATTCATACAAGGACAGACAACAGAAAACGGTGATAAAAAAAAGCTTCAGATGAGGAATTTGACCACCCAAATACAAGAGTAGGCAGGTCTAAGCATGGTGGTAGCAAGGGGTGGGGATGGAAGAGGCAACCACGGAAGCAAGCCCTGTGTAGCCAAACCATTGTAGGTTTGTAAGTGTGGTCGTTCTAGCGTCCATCTCCTCTTTCTCATTTCTTGTCACACTCCGTCCACCCTACCATTTGAACAGTCCCATGGGACAGTTGACGATATTCTTTATTTTTTTCAATCTCCGACATCCCCCGTTTTGCTAAACAGTTGTCAGTAAGGCGGGATGTGCGTCACAGAAGGTGGCAGACCCGTGTACTTTTTTTTAAAGGTGCACATATCACTTTTCATTTCCGTTGTACAGGATTGAAATGGCTGGCGTCGTTCTTTCTCCTTGTCAATGTCTCCCCTGTTTTTTGGGGATGGCTCTGGTTGTTGAGTTTTATCTGAGGGTTTAAGTTGTCGGGGGGGGATGGCTTGCGTATTGGAAATACACTTTTTCCTCTCCACCCTACCCCATTTTTTTGACATTTGCAAGGATCTTTGGGTACACAAAGTGTATTTTTATATACCACCATAATTATTCAACGTTGACCATACTATTAAGCAACTTGGACCGTCAACCCCCGTAAGGTCCTCATCAATTTAACCATGACCCATTGGCACACAGGCGTTAAGGACTGCCCCCACTTTTGCGTTTTTTGGTTCATGCGAATGGCATGTATATAACTAGGACCTGTAGACTAAAGTGTGACTTTGCTTTTCTTTACATTGTCATAATAGACTAGTATTGCCGTGTTTCAGAAATCTCCTCGCCCCGAAAATAATGTTTAAGGTGGTGTACTGTGTGCGTAGAGGCAGATATTCCCGTTTTCATCCCGTCTTCTTTTGTTGATACTATCAAAAGTGGCGGAATCCTTTGTTCTCCATGATTTTATATTGAACACAGGGTAATCTATAGCCCTGTCTACTTTAGATTTTAGATATGATTTTATTTGTTTCAGTTGATTAGGTCAATTTTACTAACGTGTATTCTTATTTTTCTTTTTACAGCCTTACTTTGCATATAGCAATCACTCCTTTCATCAAGCAGATGCAGCCACGGAATAATAATACCCAAGTATAGATTATTCTTATCGGTTTTTACTTTGGTTTCCCTGTGTATCTGTGCTGACTCTCGGGAAGAACTTCGTATTCTTTTTTTTTTTTAATACACGTTGACTGAAGAATTAAAAATAAGACAGCTGGGTTATCGACTCCACACTCCGTTTGGTGCCACCGTTTATTTTTGCCCCTGGTGGGTTGACTTTATCAGTTGCGTTATACAGCCTTTGGTTTAAAAGCAGCCACTGTTACTCTAACATCATCCGTGCTGTATGATGCTACGTATCCAATATTCCGTTACACATTACCATTTTGTATTTACTTGTCTTTTTACCTTGTAATTTTACTATACTAATCGTTCTCTGTTCCTAACACTTAAACTACTCAGGACAAGTATATTACATACGTATAGTATACCCTCTCTTCCCTGTATGTTTCCAGTGACTCCAAGTTTGATTCACTCTGCGATTTTTTGTTTTATACACTCCATTTCCATCTAGAAGCTATATCCCTTCGATATAGGGACCTATTGTTTCATTTTAAACATCTGACCCCTTTTTTCACCCGGCGGACCCTGAATTTTCGATTCAGTACGTCAGGAACGGTTCACAGCTCAGCAGTGATTTTTATCTACTTATATAAATAGGGACAATTGTTGGACTGTTTTTATTCTTCCTTTGTCAGTATTATTTCTTTAAGATTTTCTTTTGGTAGTTGTTTGTTTTTGCTCGTATGGTGACAGTTTTCCCAGTTGACATCTGTCCGATAAGTAGCTATTTATATCCTTAGCATTTGTCTTTGACCTAGCGGCAAAATACCCCAATCCTCAGCTATTTTCCCACTAGTATTTTTGACTTACTATTTTTCGCTACTCTTGGAATAGTTGGTACACTTTTGCGATACTCAGCATCGAGCTCGTATTTCAAGCGTTATTCATCCACCTTCTGTTCCCCCTACCGCTCCTGAGTATCCGACTTTGCAGGCTCTACTGAACATCAATTGTGTTTGGATTTTTTAACAGTCGTTAAAATGCGTACTCAAGTTCCCATTGGCTTATGGTTATTAAGTGCCGGCTGGGTTTACGGTCTACCACATCTGAAAACGCAGCTACCTGGTGGCCTCATGATTAGCGAAAACCCCTTGAAACCACCCCCTCCCAACACTGCCTCCTTTCCTCGACCCGTCATCGGATGTCATAACGATATCTACTGCGAGGGCCCGATATTAGAAACCGTGCAACTTTCGGGGGTTTATCCGGATTCCAAAACCTTTGTCGACCAGCCGACGTTGGTACCCGTGGACAAGGTCAAGGCAAACTTTAAAAAGATTAAGAATTCCGACGATAAGGAAGGGGTACTACGATTTCTAAAAGAAAATTTCGGCGAAGCGGGTTCGGACCTGGCGCATGTAAATCCACAGGATTTTCACAAAAACCCGAAATTTTTAAACGATATCAAGGATCGGTATTTAAAAGGGTGGGCGGAAAAACTGCACAATTTTTGGCCGGAATTAACGCGTAAAGTGGACAAGTCCCAGTTGTGCAAAGGTTGTATTTCGTCCTTGTTGGATATCCCGTACCCGTTTGTGATGCCCGGGGGTCGGTTTCGAGAGTATTACTATTGGGATTCCTACTTTACCATGGAGGGTTTACTGGAAAGTGAAATGAAGGAAACGGTCAAATTGATGATTCTAAACTTTTTATACATTGTCAAGGAAAAAGGATTCGTACCTAACGGGGCCCGGGTGTACTACCTCAACCGGTCACAACCCCCCATGCTTACCCAAATGGTCCGGTTGTATTTCGATAGCACCGGGGACTATGAGTTTCTTCTGGAAGCTTTACCAGTCTTGGAACAGGAGCATCGTTTTTGGGAAAATGAACGAACGGTGACAGTCGACGGTACCGACGGAAAGAAGCATAAACTCGCTCACTATCAGGTGGATACAGATCGCCCCCGACCAGAAGCGTACAAGGAAGATATCCACGTGGCCGAGGCTGCGTCCCGAAAAGGGCCCGATGCGGCGAAATACATTTATTCGGATTTGGCGGCGGGTGCCGAGTCTGGTCTGGATTACACCAGTCGCTGGACCGAATCGGACAATCTGAAAGACCCGGAAATTCTGGAAACTTTGCAAACTCATCTCATTATTCCCGTGGAACTGAACAGCATCCTGTACCAAAACGAACGCGATCTGGCGATTCTGTTATACAAGGCCGTCCAATACCTAAAGAAAGACCACCGAGATCAATCCGATAAGGCGCAGAAACAGATAAAGGAGTTCACCGCGTCTAATCTTCGGTTCTATCAAGCGTACAAAAATCGGGTCAAGGCTATGAACGCCGTGTTGTGGGACGGCACCCAAGGTATGTACAAGGATTGGAATATAGCCACCCGTCAGCACGAAAAACAGTTCACCCTAACCGATTTCTGGCCGTTGTGGTCCATGCCTGAAACCATGTCCGACCAAGTGATATTGAACTATCACCAAGAGTTGAGTATGTTGGTTAATTCTTACGAGGGCGGATTACCCACCACCTTAAAGTCTACCAACCTCCAGTGGGATTTCCCCAACGCTTGGCCCCCGCTTCAGTATATGGCTACTCGGGGTTTGCAACAAACGTACGATACTTTATTCCACCGCCATCCCGGAAAGGAAAATTCCACCCTATTTAAGGATATTAGAAAAAGCGAAATTACTATGGCCCAAAAGTATATCAATAACGCTTTTTGCGCCTGGTACGAAACCGGAGGTGAAATTCCCGGTGTGCTGGCTCGTAAGGCCGGTATCGAAACGAGCGACACCGGGAACATGTTTGAAAAGTTTGACGCGTTGAATTTGGGACATACCGGAACCGGAGGTGAATACGAACCCCAAGTGGGTTTCGGGTGGACTAATGGTGTGGCTATTTGGTTGATGGGCCTGTACGGCGAATCATTGACTACCCCCCCTTGTTTAGGTTCGTAATTTGGATAGAATGTGATCAGTTGAAGTATCTAGCTATCGGAGCTGTGGATTTATTCCATCTGCGGGAGTGTGTGTATATATGTGGGTATGTTGTATATGTAGGTATCCGCCAGTGGAATTGTGGCCAGGCTGAGGCATACCTTGAACGAAGTGTGCGAACTGGTCAGAGAGGTCATGTTAGCTGCCTGACTAGAACAGTACCAGTACAAAATGGAATTATTCAACGCATTTTTTTTGTTCGGTAACATGTCGTGTATTCGTGTGTTTTATTTTGTTGTCCTTTCTTGTTTGTGGAGTAATACTGTGATTGGATTGAAATTTCCAATGAACCGCTTTTATAATTTGTGATAAATCTTGAAAATGGTACTAGTACTGTGTATAAACCCCCCCCCAAAGACATGCCCCAGACACGGAATAATGAGGGAGGCGAGGAACAGGTGCATACTCTGACTGCTGTTGCTAACGCTTAGGGTTACCAGAAAGAGGACAATACTGGTGGGTTGAGTCGTTTTGTTTTTAGATATCCCAGTCCAATGGCAGAGGAGAACTGGATATCCTGTGACGTCATGAGTCGAAACCAGGATCTCCGCCAGTGAAATGCCTCCGTCAGATGGGAATGAATCGGGTTGGGGAACTTGTGGATGGTGAGTATTTTTAAAGGGTTATGGGGTCGCTAACAATGGTGAGTGGTGTGAAGTTTTCCCCTCACTGTTAGTCCGCCACGCAAAGTTCACCACACTGTGAAAAAAAAATAAGTTTATTCACCGGCGTCCCTGTTCTTTCCATTTGGTGTGGGAAACGGGACTCATCTTTCCCGCCGGTGAGTATGTATGACCTTTGCATCCAAACAGTAGTGCAAACAATTATGTGTAGCCAGGCGAGACTATGCAGTGGGGGACTGGCATTCCTTTCCGCACTTCAGTAACTTTCACCTGACCTCGGTTGGGTTGGGTTGGGCTGAGCTGGGCTGGGCTTGGCATGTGTAATCAGGAATGGACCGAGGAAATGGGAAAGGAGGGGGAGAACTGCGTCATAAAGTTTGTTCTCATTCATTCCCCCCCCCACTCCAATTCTATAAAAACCCATTCTTTAGCTGTTTACCCTAATCTTCATATAGCGCTCGTTCTAACTGTTCCTTTTTGTTTTTTTACTCTTATCAAGTTACCGTTGTGCCTTTGTGGAGGTTTTCCCCCCTTTTTTCTGCTCGTTTTGAATCACTTTTGTCTGCTCGTAGCATTACCCAGAGCTTCTCGCTAACCGTTGTTCAGTATGCAAGGTGGTCACCATAGCGGTTACGGCGGCGGCGCCCCTTATGGCCAACAGCCCCCGAACCAAGACCTGCGCACATTGTTCCATTGGGTACCAGCCTCTAACGGTAGCATTCCCCCCAATGCCGTTCAGGGTGGTCGCGAACGGGATGGCAAACCTCTGTACATTGCCCGACAATTCTACAAGGGTGGGCTTCACCCCGGTAAGGCGGCACCCCACCTTGATGGTTGTTATATTGCCTACAACGGTAAGGAAGTACAAGTCAAGGACTATGAAGTACTGTGTGGACCGGCCACCGCTCTCAAATGGGCAGCCTGCCAGGGTGCTATTAACTTTGCGGGGACCAACGTGCGTCCTGTCGTGGACTGCAACGAAGCCGATGGTGAACCGCTTTACATTGCAAAAACGCGCTACGACGGTGGTGAACAGATTGGAAAAGCCGGTGCCCACCTCCGTAACGGTATGGTGTTTGGTTATGCTGATAAGGAACGATCGGCCGAGGAATATTACGTCTTGTGTTATGAGCACTGAAACAGAACGGCCAAGAGTGGTGCAGGCAGGCCGGATGTTTTTCTTAGACTCTCACTTCTCCCGCCCATTTCATCATGGGTAGTCCTTCTGCCCACTTCTTACTTTTATTGTACTCTTCAAAGGAGCTTTATTCGTATTCCGATAGGAGTTACTCTACTCCCCAAGCTCTTTGTTTACCAGTTTTATCTTGCTCCGGCTTAACATTGCAACCATACTCTGTTTACACTGAGAGGCCAGTTCTTTTTTTTCATGTCTTGCTGTATAAAAAATGGTCCTTCCCATTCACTTGTGCTTGTTATCAATCTCAGCTAAAGTGACATAGGGACAAAAACCTATATCCACCACCTCTAACAAAGCACCGATTACTAGGACTGTATAACTGAATACTGTTTTGTCGGAATACTTCCATTTGTTGTGGGAGGTCAATAAATTCATACCGGAACAACTGTGAAGATTCAGAGTTGACCATCGATCTGTAAATCCCACCTCTCCTTTATACTGGTAGTGGTTGCTGGTAAAATCACTAACACGATTCGTAGTTTGGAAGTCCACACTTATCCCAGTCGACCTCGATATACGTAAAGTGAAGATGAGTTGATACTAGGTTGACTCTGTTTTGTTTTTCGCATTTCATGGGGTCGATACTCCATCAGTACCTTCATCTAACGGGGCTACCAGCTGTTACATAGTATTCACATCCTGTCTTATGCTACGCTGGATTGGTTGCCTCTCTGGAAACAAAGGAACAAGTCGCAATAAACATACCGACCATTTTCTCTATTACTACCTCACACTACTTAGGAAACATTCAGGGAAGCCAAACAATAATTTCGTTGATGGAATACTGGTGATACCCAACTCCCTGCTGTGGGTTGTCTTTGGTGCTGAAACTATCTTTTACTCGACTAATACGGTACTTCATTTCCAGGGGCAGGTGGTCGTCCCATCGCTGGATGCCACGATTTCCACACCTGTGAAGTGACTGCTGCTGGGATACATCCTGATCCAATTGGATCCATGGGTCCTTACCATTGCTAGTCTTCATCGTACGAATCGGTCCTAATTGGAACGTCGATCATTTCCAATGACCACGAATACTGGTGCGCTGATTGGATTGAATGTGCGTTACGCCTTAACACTCAGGATCGACTGGGTGGATGTGCGTACAGCCCGCTTTGGTTAGCTATTGGTGGTTACGGTTTATCGTTTGGGTTTTCCCATTACTGGTGTTGTGCCACTCTTACCCCACACCACACACCAGCTTCTGCTGTGGTAGGGCTGGCTGCTGACACTTCATTATCCCCTGTCTCCTGCTCACGTCACCTGGTTTGTCTTACGTGGAAGTCGTTTCTGCCATTTTATATTCACTATAAAGTTCCAACTTTTATTAACCCCTTTTCATATCATTTTCCCTTTTTTCTTGGTATTACTTTCTAAACAGTGTGATAGAAGTACATGTCTTTGTGTCACTCTTTTTGACCAGCTACTCTTTCATACTCTTCTATTTAAGCCCTTACTGGAAGTTGGCTGTCCATTCTCCTTATTTCGCTTCCTTCGTTCCTGTCTCCTCAGCTATTGCCAACCGGTTGCTTGCTAGTGGTAATCCTTTTATTTCCAAACCTTTACAGCTTATATACCAAAGTATTACTCCTTGACTTTGTCTTTGAAACCATGACGAACCACACAACATCGACTTTACCCAACGCACCCTTGTCGCACCGGGTATCGCGCAACCTGAATATATATAATCCACTCATGAAGAGTATAATGAAACTGGTTAGTAACCCTTATCACCCGACCAAAAATCCCGATGGAATTATCAACCTTGGCGTAGCGGAGAACCGACTGTTACGAAGTGATATGGTCCGCCATGTACGCAATCTCGTTACCGTAGAGGAAGAACACCTCAGTTACGGTACTGACCCTGCAGGGAGCGGCAGGTTGCGTCAGCTCATCGCTGCGATGATTAACCGCCACTTTAATCCTGCAACGCCTACCAAGGCCGACCATATTACTGTACATAACGGTACCACCAGTGCCGTTGATGCTTTTATTTACACCATATGTGACCCCCAGGAAGGGGTATTGATTGCGGCACCATACTATGGTGGATTTGACTTTGACTGCCAAATGCGGGCCGATGGTGTGATTGTACCGGTGCCCATGACGGTACAGCAAATGTTTGATGCCGACGAGCACGTGCGGTTGTTAAAGAAGGCCTATGACCAAGCGACCGCTGATGGTATTATCGTTCGTGGTATTATCTTCACCAACCCGCACAATCCCTTTGGTCTGTGTCATTCCTCTACGTTGATTGAGAAGTTGTTGGTGTTCGCCAATGCCAATAACCTGCATATTCTGTTTGATGAAATTTACGCCCTGTCCACATTCAATGCTGAGTTGCAGGCCCTGGATAACGGAACCGATTTGGAAGAGACCCATCCACCCCAGATGGACGTCGGCACACCCTTTAGGTCGGTATTGAGTGTAGAAGGTATTGCCCAGTTTATCGATCCTTCTCTGGTACACGTTATCCACGGTATGAGTAAAGATTTTTGTATGAACGGGCTACGTGTGGGCTACCTCATTTCTCCTTGGAATCCGGATTTTATCGCGGCAATTCGTACCGTGTCCATGTTCACTTGGTTCTCAGGTACCACCGAACAGTTTCTGGTCAACTTTTTCGAAAACGCTGAATGGGTAGATAGCTTCTTAGAGGAAAACCGAAGAGCCCTAGCCAAGTCTTATCAGTACGTTGCCCGATTTTTGCGTCACCACGGTATTAATTATATTCCATCGCGGGCGGGTCATTTCATGTGGGTGGACCTGCGTCCCTTTTGCCAGTTGACCTCTGCGGAATCTCAAGCCACACTGGCCGGTGAACAGGTGATGTTGGAAAATTTATTGAACTCTGGGGTCTACATCGCTACCGGGCTTGCTTTTCATAGTACTGAACCGGGGTGGTTCCGTTTATCGTTTTCGGTGCCTCAATCGGAGCTGGATCTGGGGCTGTCGCGTTTCCTGAAAGTTATTGGTAAATCAGAGTAAATTTATGGTTTACCCTCTTGCGCTTTGCTAATCTATCCTTGTTGCAATTTTTATCTCAAGTATATTAGTAAAGTTCTCTGTCCGAGTCAGTCTATAGCGTGTTTCGTTATACATCTTGGTGCCCTGAATCAATTAGAAAAAGATGATCATGATTAAGTGTGAAAGGGAGGGGGAGGAGACACAAATAGTGTAAGTTGAATGGAATGGTCAGCGGTTATTATCCATATTCCATAGGAAATACGTGGTATGCCACAACTGTTTCTAGTTGGACAGATCGCTCAAGGTTAGGATAGCTTGCCCTTCATAAAATACGATACTCTATTCCATATACTAATCTGGTCCCGTCGAATACCAGGAATGGGCCATACGGTCATGCTATTGCCTACGAACCGTAATAAATAGACTTTAGCTTCGCTTTTCTTCGTACACGTATAAATATTATGTAAATAGTCGCCATCCACTTTGCCAATGGCCAGGCGCTACAAAATAATGGGGTCAAAGTCACGTGACTGTACCCACCGTAGCCCCTTGCTTTTTATAAAACTTGTGGAACTTCGAGCTCCAGCAAGGTTCTTTCTCTTTCCCTAGCTGTAGCAAACGATCCATTATACTCGTCTGGTATGTACTTCCTTTTCAATTTAGCCCGTTATCACCGTCTCTCGTCATATACCGGACCAACCCCCTAACTGCCAATTCTTGAGTACGAACTAGAGTGGTTAACTCAAGAGCGTACGAAAGCGAAGGCAACAACCAAGTACTATCCATCCATCCATTCAACGACCGATATACTCAATTGAAGGGGTATCATTCACGAGGCAATACGCGTCCCTATGTGCGCCAAAGTCCAACGTATGAGAGACATGAGATAAAGAATCATTATAGGTCTTGGATGGATGGATGGATGCTTGGTTACGACGTTGTGGTTTTTCGGGAGGATGGTCATGGTGACAAGGATGTATGGAGAATACAGGCGCCGTCCAGTCCATTTTACTTTGCGTGAGTGTGGTGCTGGTTAATGAGCTAACTTCTGCTTTTTCCACCATTTTTAACCGTATTCGTGATGGAAGTGGACAGCCCCACCGATAAAGGCGTAGGAGCATTTCGACTAACATATTACCCGTCTATTTTGCATATCTACACACCTTATCTTCTTGTTTCGTTAATAACCATCCATCCATCGTATCCACTAATTACAAAACCGCGCTCGTTTCACTCGTTTTT
>JAOPJG010000551.1:0-21448 GCA_027478255.1 Dispira simplex | reverse complement strand
TTAACCGTTGCAATGAATCAGTACTCCATTGATGTCATTTTTTAGGTTATCCTAGCACGCTTTCTCTGTACATTTTTCGGTGACCAATTAACTAGTACCATAAATCTTACCTTACAGTTGCCTTCCACCTTTGTATGGTGGTACCGCCAGCTGTACCTCTTCTACATTTCCTGACTTACCCATTGCACACGTTCAGCTCCGATACCCGTTATAGCCGAAAAAAATACACGTGTGGAGTTAGCATCCCTCGAATAAGCTCTTCATTAATATACGACCGAGGGATCGGGAAAGGGATTGAGTATGCTTTGTACAGATAGTATACTATTCCTCTGTTGTATCTTCCATCGGAGTATTTTCGGTGTGGCACGATCGGCGGTCAAGTATTACTATTTTATTTGTCATATGCATGACATTCCTGTGTCATGTGCTAGCGGTCCGGGCGTTACACTCTATCTTTTCCAACAAGTAGTAAGGAAAATTGCCATCGTTATTCCTTATAGCAAAGCTATTGATATCGCCCTTCTTTCTCCCACTTCAATTTATGTTCCTATTGGAACGGCAACATGAATAAAAAAATGCGCAAGCCAATAATAGCGCAGTGGACGGCAGATGGATAAACGAATTCTCTGTGCACCTGTACCACATAAACTCACCACTCAGTGTATACTCACCTGATAAACGGCTATTCCGAAAGAAGGAAGGAAAGAAAACGGGAGGGAGGGCCATGTGGTGGGCTGGCCAATCTCGACCAGAACGATTATGTTAGCCTCGATATACATAGGGGACCTCACCAAAGGGAGCATTACCGACAAAGGGGTACTCTTTTTTTTATGTCTGTTGTTGGCTTTTCATCCACTAGTGCCACCTAGGCTCGAATTCACGAATTGTGGACTGACCATCCTTGATCTTTTAGCAGATTTTTCGTTCACCACGTTGTGCCTACCGGTGGTCACATTTAAGTACCCTGCATAGTAATAATATTAATAATCTAGAAAAAAAAGCCGCGTGTCCATGTAATATATATTCACGCGTACAACGTAATAGGCACCGTTACAACCAAGTAGTGCCGTTCTAAGGTGGGGATCGACACACAGTCTATTGCCCAAGCACAATAGGCAGATTTTCCTTTAAAGGAGAAAGTTGGTTAGCACAGATGCAGGGACTCGGTGATAAAAAAAAAAGTGAGCGACAGGAGCACACCAAATTTGTAAACCCTGTGGTAATAGCCAAGGCTCAATTTCGCATCTTATTTTTTTCCGATTTACTCACGACATAGGGGAAAAGGGTTGGGGACTCAAATTTCTTTTCAAAACTGTAACAAGGCAAATACCACAAAAGTAGGGTGGTTAGATAGGGCAGCTAGAGAGGAAGTGGGGTGGATGGAGGAGTGGACGAAAAGTACCATAGAGTACGGTGATAGAAATGGCCATGAAAACTCACAGAAGGAAAAAGGGGAAGGTAAATGTGCCGAGACCCGTGATAATTCCTAGAACTCCCCTAAAATTATGGCAAGCTCTATATCGACCAGCTTATCAGCCACCACGCTGATTGGTTTCCAGATAAATTCTGTGTTCCGACAAACGAAGCCAATGAAAAAACCGCAGAGGTTGAACGAGTGTGTATTCCTAATTCAATGTCGTGGAAAGGCTGAAGGCCTAATAGGGTAGCATGAGTACCTGTACCAACCCTGCGTAGCGTTAGGCGACCAGGTGGGTGTCGCAATATATAAAATGGACACATCTCGCACCACCATCGGCTAGTCACACCAACTCATTTCTTGTTTTCTCACCCCCTCATCTTCCCCCATTACTCGCCTCCTTTGGGACATAGTAGCTGTGGTGCGTTGCGCTGACGGCCATCAAATAACATTTATTTTGTGTGGTCGCTTTACTGCATGTGTTACGCTGTTGCAGTTTTTTTCATACTAGTCCGCCAAACGGTTAAAGGTATCTGTCTGCCAGTCGATATATCGCGTTCTTTTCGTTAAAATTCATACCCTTTTCTAGTTTCGCTTTTGTTGCTGGCAGTACGTGTCAAGGATCGAAATACAGGCCTTCAAATTTTGACAAGAAAGTGCTCCGCCAATTCTGGTTTTCATTAGATTTTCCTAGTTGTGGTCAACCCTGGGGCCTCTCCACTAAAGTTAGATTTTATTGTTGTTCGTACTGTTTTATAGATTATACTATTCACGATGATGCTCCATGATAACAAATGGAACAGCGTACCCGCCACTCCTAATGGTGCTGGGGGAAATCCTTCTCTGGTACAATTAAACAACGGCGTGACTGACAGCTTTATCGACGGTTACTCCTACAATGATAGTAACCCTAGCAGCAGTGTTCCCATCTCCAACCCACCCCCTTATATATCGCCTTTACCCGTGCGTAATGATAGCATGGAACCCCCGCGCCCTGCAACCGCTATTGGTACTTATGGCTATACCAACCGTCTTGAAGGGGGTCCCATTCGCACATCCATTCCCTCCTCGGAGCGTCGGTACGGTAATGACAGAAGTCCCTACCCAGTGCCCTTTATGCCCTCCCCCTACCCTTCACCCTTCCCAGCCCTGCGTAAACGCCGCATGGATGCGGTGGGGTTCACAGTGGAATCCGGTCCGTTTTTCGGCCCCACCCAACAACTGTTGAACCTCTACAGTCTGGATCACTCTCTCAAATACACTCCCCGTATTAGTGCTAAAGTAGATCGAGGTTTCTTCCAAGCCGAAAACGACTGGACCTGCTACCGACGCAACTATTTCCAGGTGAGTGCCGCTTTTAGTCTGACGGAATCAAATCATCCCATGCCCGAAGCCGATGTACACTGCATGGTGGAAGTAGATGGTCGCTTTTATAACGTGACCCAGTTTATGGTGGGCCTGTCTGCCAGGATTTCTAGCAACGACAAGAAGGTTGAACTAGTTCAACACACTCCCAAGCGGGACAAGGGTCCTCAAACCAGCCCCGACGTTCGCTCCATTCGACCAGGTGGTAACCTGACCCTGAACGCGGTGGGCTCCAGCGCCAGTGTCATTACGTATGAACGTATCCAGTTCAAGACTGCCACAGCCAACAATGGCAAGCGTCGAGCCGCCCAGCAATACTATGTGTTGGTGGTAGACCTCTACGCCTGCTGTGAAGATGGCCAGCGTTTTAAAATCGCCACCGCCAACTCGGCCAACCTAGTGGTGCGTGGCCGCAGTCCCGGACACTATGCCGACAGTCAGGCCCACGTGGTGAACCACGACCGACTGGCGCCCCATCCGTTCTTGTCACACCCTAACTCCTTTGACGAACGCTATTTGGGCATGGGAACCAACCAATATCCTCCCTACCCTCAGTATACCCCATTCCCGGCCTATCAGTCTTCGCCCATGATGTTGCCCGCTCCCAACGGTAGTAGTACACCGGCTCCTCCCGCCATGTCTGGCTTCCAAAACCCCGCCTACGTATTGCAAGGTCAGTCATCCGAGGTGGCTAACAACGCCGGAACTAATCACTCGGCCATGTTCAACGATTTTTCCAACCCTCACCACAACAGCGGTCTGGATAGTCTACCCAATCCTGGGTCTACTACTACTCCGTTGGCGCACCCCATTCCCCGGGCCGCCTCCGCACAACCTTTGGGTTTGAACATCCAAAATATGGGTATGGGCAATGGTCAATCCCAAGGATGGGATCGGCATCCCATTAATCCCGCTGCGCCAGGACCAGAGCCCTCTGGGTCCCACCAGGGCAGCTATCAGAGTGGTGACATTGGGGGCTACCCTTCCGCCAACTCTTTTACCGATAATCAAAATATGGCGGCAGAGACTATGGGCCAATTCCCACAATTTGTCGATAGCCGTGAAGTTGGAAGTGGTGGTTACAACGGAGGTTACAGCCAGTACGTCGGAGATTTCATGTATGGCGCCGCACCCTCAGCGAATAACGAACAATCTGTTCACAGTGGGCAGGATTATGGTTATTACAACTAGATCCCCAATTGAGGCGTGTTCTTCATCCAGTACATGAATATTTCCCAACGCCAGGTGCAAATGAATAATGATGTAAACGTATTCTTTAGCAGCCCTGGACTCTGTATTATAGTGCTCGTTATATTTTTTTCAAGTGAGATGTTCCATGGCAACATTGTTGAGTTGGCTGTGTTCGTCTATTAATCACAAATATTTTTAACGTTTAGATTGTTACACTATCTTTTGCTTTGCTTTATATGGGTTTCAGTTTTCATTAGAATTTTTGTCTATTTCTTACCCTTTTTTTAAAAAAAAATCATTATATCTACCATATTACGAGATGTGGATAACGGGCTGCAGGCATCGCTACTTTGGATTATGTGTACCCAACGTTTGCTGTTTATGTTTATGTTTTCTTTTCCCATTCCATTCTAGTTTTTTCCGTCATCACATTAACATTAAAAGCAACCTAAAATACCTAGACTTTGATTAAAATTCAAGAGGCGAGCCCAAGAAATAACATCAGTATCACCATACTATATGTATGACTAACCTTTCACCTGGTTACGCTTCACAAAGAATTTTCAGTCGAGTCTTAACGTCACCTGCGGTCAAGGACAAGGTAAATTTAAGTAAAGGTAGTAGGGTAAAAGTCGTACGGTCTGGAGTATAATCACGCTGTAACGACTCCAACCACTTGGTAAACGCCACAGGGGTATCCAGTTCCAACCTTGAAAATGAATTGGCCAACAAAGTCTCAGGGGAAGTGTCCACCAGGACCAACGCGCGAAGGCCTGTCCGTAGATCATTAAAGACCGGAACGGGTTCGACGCCCATGGTCTGGACAATATTATTAAGATAATCCATATCTGTCAAGAGTTGCTGCTGGCCCCGGCGGGTTAGAGGGGGTTGCAACACGCACAGAATTTGGTGAACGTAGAGTACCAGTACACTTTGGGCCACCGAGGTCACCCGATCGGTCAAAAGTTCCTCCTCAGTGGCGGTTTTCGCATGGAGTTCAACCGGGGGACAGGCCCATGCGTCAGTGAGAATGGCCAACGAGGGGTGTTCCTTGTCAATGGCCCTAACGTTTAAAACTTGCCGTAATGTATGCAACCAGGGATCGGCCACGTTCATTAAAAGGGTACGAACAGTCGATTGGGCAAGATACGTATCGCAGAGCTGGGGTACGGCGAGAAGATATTCTCCGATTTGGGACACACAGGCTGACGGAGAAGTACTGAAAGTCGGGATAGTGACGTTCATCGAGGAAACTCGTTCGGTCAGGGACCCCGAATGCCGCCAATCGGGCAAAGTAGTGAGTTGTAAAAGTGGCAGGGACAACGGAGAGAGCATAGCACACCATACCAGTGACCATGTTGTCCACAAGAAACGAACCGGCCTCCACGGCTGAGGCACCATCTTCGAGGACGATATCATGGTCGAATTATCACCAGATCCTTCGATGAGTTGGTATATGTCTACCAACCCATGGAGACGCAACGAGTAGTCAGGAAACACACGGTTGGCGAAAAAGTCCAAAGCCGGAAGGGTGTTCGAGGCATCCGTAGCGAGAAATTCAAGGATGTTCACTGCCTTTTCCGCTTTAGGGCCCACACTAACAATATATTCGATGAGTTGGTCATTAATAGAACCGCACACTGTGGCCACCTGGTGACACAATTGCAGACATTTAAAAGCTGTTTCGATTTGCTGGTGACTGGCGGTGTGAACATAAGGCAAGGATTGCTCCCCTTGAAGGTCTGTTGGGGCTGTGTCAGACCGGTGGAACCAATCTATCCCACTGGGGAACCGACACAGCTGAGCAATGGAAATGGTCCACTCAATTAGCCGGTCCACCAGGACTTTCCCAAGGACATGATCGGTGATCTGTTCATAGGTAACCAGCGCCAGTCCTTGGGTCAGAATGGTGGTACGCTCTAGACTGTGCTTAAACATGATTCCAATACGAGCGACGCGTTCCCCGACCAGATCCAAAGTGGTAGACAATTGTTTAAATACAGGTTTGTCGAGTACATCGGTTCCGGATATGGAATTACCCGTCGTCTCCCACTGCACAACCGACGGGGTAAACTCTGCCAAAAAGGCCTCGACTTGGTTAACCAGACACGCCTGTTCGTATTCCAACCAATGGGCCTGGAGGTGTTCAAACGGGTGGAGCAATGAGTAATCCCAGCTCTCAGGAGTGTGATACTGGGCAGAAGGATGAGACGAGGCCGGGGGCGCAACGTCAATGGCGAAGGATTCCAAAGTGTCCGAGGTACTGTCGCTCAAACTGACGATATCACTGTCCGACAAAGACTCCCGTGTGGACATTGCTATGTTCCTTGCCAGTCCAAGATTATCCTGAACGGTACGACTCCGGAATTGCATTAGAGTAGCCTCGATAGTGGTAACATATTGAGTCACCGTACGGTAGAGTTCCGTCACAAAATCTAACGCCTTTTCTTCGGAAATATGGGAAGCCAGCAAAGTCTCCAGGGTTTGTAAATGGGGCATCATTTCCCGGGTTATGGAGGTCAGTAACCCTTCCACCAGATCTTCCTTGCATGCCTCCTGGGGAATCACTCGTTGACACCAATCGCATTCCGCCTGTATGAACTTATCTAGTGCCCAAAAATACCGCGGGTAAAACGTTGATCGCGTGTCTTCAGCTTGAGAGACCCAAGTCATATCGCAGTGCTGATGCCAAAGTTTGATAAAGGGAGCCGCCATCGTACGGTGATAAATGTGATAAAATTGGGATGTACACCCCAATCGTCGGAACACTGGGTACCACTCGGTAAATAATGCGTCCCGGGACTTGCTATTCGTAAGGTTGGTGGATGGGGTGATGGAAGCAAAGCAAGTCATAAGCCACTGGGAAATTAATTGTGCACACTCATCCACCAACTCTTGAAATTGAGGTTCGACTAACTTGAGGGTGCGAGTCACCAGCCGGTCTACAAGGGCTCGATGGTCAGCCTCTCGATTCCTTGAGGGAGACCCTGAAGGGGAAACATCACCCCCGGCAGTAGCTGGGTCATTTACTTTGGGAGTTGGCTTCCACTCGTCCACCATGCGACGGGCCGCTTCCAGTCGTTTGGTCACCCGTATTAATTCTCCTTTGCTCAACCAAGCATCCACCTGCTGCTCCAGAGTTTGCCAGTCTTGTTCATGCTGTACCAAACTCCGCTGCTCATCCAGACTAGTCCAGGTTTCTAAAAGGTCCACCAGTTTAGAAAGTGGCGAATGACCGTTGGGAGCTGGTACTTGACTCTCCGCCTTGGTCTCAATCGGACCAGGGGGGGAGTTTTCGTCGCTGGACAGGTCGTGGTGGACTTTTATAAATTCCAAGCCTTCTTTACGGAAACTAGTCAAAAAATCCTTGACTGACCCTGCCTGGTGTTTCAGGGTGGCCAATTCCTTCTTGGTGGCACCCATCCCCAGTACCAGCTGGCGGGTAGTTTGGTCATGTTTGGCCTGTACTTCTTGGATGAGGAAATGCACCTGGGTGCGTAACGAGCGGAGATGGTTCGAACTGATTTGCACCACGTCGGACGCTGTGATCTCAGTTTGGATATTATCGTTGAGCCATCGTTTGACGTCGAACGAGGGGTTCGACAGAGAAGTTAAGTCAACGCCCATGAGAAGGGTGGGAATAGGTCAAGGAATTCTGAAGGAGTAGACAACTGAACATGGGAATGAAGAAGGCCTTCGTTTGCGGAATACTAACAAAAAACCGCAAAAACAATGCAAAGCGTGACAAAAACAAGTTTACAACAACCTTACCTAAACGGTCCAGGTGAGAATTTACATTTTAATAACATTCTTAGGTTTCCATGCTGCAACCGTCTACTGCGACTGGGTTTTGAGCTCTTCTATTGACAGAGTTGTTTAATTGTCACGTCCAACTTGGTTCTCAAATTTTATAACCAACTCACCCACCCACACCCATTTTTCCCTCTGCTGTCAAGTAATTTTGAACTAGTGACTCTACAATTCCTTTTCTTATTCCCCACTACCAAATTAAAAAATATCGATTTCACCTCGGCTGACATTACCAACCCAAGACAAACACTACAATGGCATCCCCTTGCTGTTCACAAATACACGTTGCCCAACTGTTTATATACCCCATAAAGTCCTGCGGTGGTATTGCCGTGACTAACGCCTTGGTTACCAAGAGTAAGTGTATACCCGGTGATTTTATCCCCAGTTAGCACCACGACATTTATTGGTTGAATCTTTTGGCGTGTTTCCTCTCACCCAGGCATGCTGTTGCTGTTGTTTGCTATTAACACTAACGCAGTGGCTTGGTAACTATCTTATGCTACGTATATTCTAATATTACATGACCCCTCCTGGCCTGAGCAGACGGTTTCCTTCATGACCGCTATTGGGTTATAACGGACGAGGCCCACCACACCATTACCCAGCGTGAAGCTCCCCGCCTTGTGTTGATCAAGCCCCGTATCGTGGAACACCCAGAGGAACCTGGATTAGCGCCGTACTTGGCTATCACTGCTGTGGATTACGACGCTCCCGAACTCCGGCTTAGTCTCTACCCCACCGCAGAAGAAATGGCAAGTTTTAAACTCTGCCAAGTTTCTATTTGGAAGGATACCGTGTCCGGGTACGATATGGGTGATAAAGTAGCGCAGTGGCTTGGTAAATTTCTGGGCCGTCCTGTGCGATTGGTACGACGTGCCGAGAACGAAGTGCGTCACACCAAGGTTAATCCACCGGCGTCAGAACTCTTGGAAGTTCCTGCCCAAACGGCTTTCGCGGATGATGCACCATTTTTACTTGCCTCTACAGAATCCCTGCAAGATGTTAATGGGCGTTTGGACAAGTCGGTTGATATTCGAAACTTCCGACCTAATATTGTGGTTACGGGAGGCGGCCAGCCGTTTGCCGAGGAGACCTGGAAACGGGTGGAAGTAGTCCCCCAATCTGCCACAACAAAGGTGGATAACACTGTTGAGGATGTCACTACTACCCAGTTGTATATTACGGCACGGTGCACCCGATGTGTGATGACCACGAATGATCCTGACAAGGGTGAATTGGCACCCAACCACCAGCCTTTGAAGACTCTAATGAGTTACCGACGAGTGGACCCTGGTGCCAAATACAAAGCATGCTTCGGTATGAATTGCGTCCCTGCTAATCTGGGTCAAATAATTTGTGTGAACGACCGTATGGTCATCTGTGAAACGGGGTCGCATACCCGAGTGACCGTGGCATGATCTATCGTTATGATAGTGCTAATAGCACCTTTGAAGTGGGTTGTACACTAGTTGCTTTATTGTTGGAAAGAAATGGAATGCCACATAGCATGGCCACAAGCAAAAGAAAGAAAGTTGAACGTATAAGTAAAGCTATACACTAATAACAAACATATTAAACCTCGTCAGTGAGATATATCATCTACACCATTATCGTACATCCCCTTCCGTCAGAGTATACATAACTCCAAAATGTGTTGAAATGTACAATATAGGGTAGTAACATTATCTGAACAGAGTGCTAAAATGATAAGCCTCGTATATCGTATTACACTCAGACTTGATAAATTTATCGCTTTGATTTAGCGGCTCCCTTTTTGTGGACTACACTAGGAATGGGCTTTTTGATAAGGGTCAGGTCGTCCGTGATGTCATCTTCCGAGGCCATATAAGGCAGAGTAATCGTTGCAGGATGTTTACGTTTGGCAGGTTTAGCGTCGTTTTGGTCGGCACCCCTTTTACGTAGGTTCCTTTTGGACCCTCCGCGAGAATTACCGTCCAGATTTCCATCGTGAGAAGTGTCCAACACGTCCTTTTCCTCCCTGAGCCTTTTCAACCTTTCCTCGACGCTGTTCCGTAACTTTTCCCGTAATTCTTCCTTTTCCGTATTATATTCCTCCTCGGCCCGGTGGATTTCGTCTGTATAAAGCTTTTCCACCGCCGCCAACTGGTAATCACAGAGCAACTTGGCCTTGTGAATGGCGACTTTTTGGGTTTCCTCTAGCTCTTTTATCTTTTCCTGGTATACCGGGTGGGTACCGGCACAAATTTCCCGAACGGCTTCGTGGATTTCGGCCATCTTTCGATTGTAAATGGTTTGGCGATGAGTGCAAAACTCTTGGTTGAAATCCACCAACCGGCGAAGGATAGCCCGGTTTTGGGATTTATCTGGTTGGTGTATTCGTCATAATATAAAAGGGTATTGGGGTAACAATGACACGTAGGACCAGATTCATATCATAAAAAATACAGCGGGAAAAAGAGGCAACCAAAATTGAGTCCGTGAACTTACTCTTTATCCTTAGCAGGTATCACAATAGTGTCCATATACACAGACAGCCACCAACATACTCCACTTGATGCACAACCTGGGCGACAATATTGACCTGGGTCCAAGTGAGACCCCCTTTTTAGCTTTCCTGTCGGGCCCATTGAGTTGACGACAGTTATAATTGCCCTACCGCTAAACATCAACTTGTTACGCTAGGTATCGACGATCTTTGTGGCATGTATTGACCGAGGCTGGGGGGGGGAGGTGCAAATGGTTGGATAATCTGACATACCTCAGTCAAGCCATCCAGTCTCTTCCGTCCGACATACCCTTGAAACACGTGTAGATTTTCCACACCTTACCTTGCTCCTGTGAGTAATAATAGTCTTCCTCATCCGCTACGGCGGAAGTAGGGTACCCCGCGTACGCTTGCATGGTGTCCGTCAACTATATGTAAGGTTCAAAACACTTTCCAATAGGCGAAAGAAATAAGCCACAAGTATCATAAGGGCTAAAACAGGTAGAAGGGTGAACGCTTTGTGCCATTAAAAAGGTGAATGTGTATGGAAAACTAAACTAAATGGCCACAGTATTTTGTGGGTAACTAGAGAGAGAATGAATTTAAACTGCTTTCGAAGAGTATCGCTGGCGAACACGGTAGTGGGCGAAAATGTCCACTCGTATAACAGGCCCAAACGGTGTTTCTGTTCATTAAGGGGGTCAGGGCAGCCTATATATCATCACGTGCCCATGCAAGGCAACGCACAGTGTGGCGTATTCTCCAGATACTGGATCAACGAAAACTTATCAAAGAAATGCCCCAAAATTTTTACTTAGGGAATAATTTACTGTCTATTGGTATATATGGTGCATGCACAGAAAAGAAAGAAAGACCATGGTTGCAATAATTATACATAGACATTACATAAGGAGGATAATATTCTTTAAAAAAGAAAAAGAAAGCAATGCAAAGATAATCCAACCGAAACAGCAGTGGTCACTTCGTATTCGGAAGTGCCATGGAGAGGAACATAGCCAACGATAAATCTAAAAGTACAAGAGTTGGTGTGGGTGATTTTTTTCGTCTATGTAGGGATTCGGAGCAAATATGTACCAGTTACTTGTGGACAATTTAACCAATAGGATTTTGTTAGAGATCTATTCAATGCTGGCGGATTTATCTCGAAATAAATTGCCCATATCGTCAACAGGTATCAAAGCAAAATGTAGTAAATCCAAAAATGTAAAAAAAGATGACAGATTACACAAACCGAAGAATGAGTTGGGCCTGGGGAACTCCTCGCATAGACACCAGAATTGGATGCTCGACCAAGGACGAGGTAGTGGATGACGGTAACAAGTCAGTATCTACAGAAATCACAAACGATAAATCCTGGAGTCCACCTGGACCGAGTTGGGCACCGGTAACCGACACAATGGTGGCATCGAAAGTAGGAATGAGTTGTAACTGGGTGGAATAACGGGAAAGATTGACCGCCGTAGTATCAATTCGGTAGAAATGGGCCTGAGTGGTGGGATCCACGCAGAGGGGTGTATCTAATAGGATGGTGTCAGGCATCAAGCGTACGAGTCCACGGAGAGGTGTGGTACTCTGCCAGCTCTCGTGGGTGAGTCTAGACGTATGTCGAAGCGATGTCGTTGATGATATGCTACTCGATGTCCTTTGGTTACGTCGTGGACAAGGTAAGTCAGCGATAGTGGTAGTAGTGGATGCCAAGGTGGAAGTGGGCTGTGTTACCAAACGAGGGGAACTATGGGAAGTACGTAGTGGGGGAAGAAAGGACAACCCTGTATGGTACGAAGGGCGCAACGTAACCAGCCGACGACCGAGATTCTTGGGGGATGCCGTGGGGGTGTTCTTCTTGGGAAGGTGGTGGTGGGGTCGGATGGAAGATTTATTCGATAGAGTGGTAGATAATCCCGATACACTAGGCTCGTCCACCAAGAAACTTTGGGCTTCCGAACCTGATTCCGTGATTTCCTTGCGAGGTAAGAGTTCTTTCCACGGTAGAAAGGACTTGCTCCGGAAATAGTGTTGGTGAGCGTCCAAATCGCACTCAGCCCACACTCCAGGTCCTTCTGGTTCTATGCAGGATCCGTGTCCGGGAACGACCAAAGGCTGTACACGTGTGGACACGCGCAACGAGTGTACACTTTTCCCGTCCAAGGTATCCCAAGACCCCCGCGTTCGTTTGGTTCGTAGCTTGGTGTGACCAAACGCACTAGGTAAAGAATACGTTGTAGACACCCCAGAGTCGGAATCTAGTGTTTGCTCGGAATCCCGTCGTGTAGAATAGGGCGGCGCAGATTCATCTCCGAGAGAACCGAACGAGCAACGGCCCAGTGGAAAGTCCGGAAGGTCCATCCGGGAATAGTCAATTGGAGAAAACAAAAATTATCGCTCAAGAATGCTTATTACCCACAGTAAAAGGGGACGCTATCTAACAAGTTCAAGGGCATTCCGCCAAGCAAAACTATAAATAATAAATTAACACCTAATTATTAAACTGAGGGATTCGTCAATAACAACCAAACATACCTTCACGTCACAATAAAAAACAAAAAAAAAGAATTGTCAACTCTCCAGAGTGAAATTGCTGGGGAGAATAAACAATGATAGTCTGGGTTCCCAAACCTTTCTGCACTGCTGGGGAATGTCAGTTTGAGCATAAAGTAAGGGGGAGGGGGGAGATACATACTTCTTGTGACCAGTTTTTCATGTGGCTCCTTTGTTCAATATACATATACCTGCTTTTTTTTCTGGTTTTCACTATTAAAGGAATATCAAAGGTTGGTTTCACAACCCCTTTACTTTTCGTTGTGTCCGTTCAGCCCTTGTGTTATCGTTACATCGTTGTTTGGATGTTATAATTTACCCATTCTGGGCGGAAGGAGAATTTCGTGGTATTCACTCGGCTATTTTTTTTTTTGGGGGGGGGTTGATTTATTACACAAAGTTCAATGTAATTCAAACTATAGCAGCGCAGTGACAATCCCTTTTATAGCCCAATGTTATATTTTTCCTTACTTTGATGTTCAATCATGAACACTTTACACCCCGGGTTCAGTTCCACCGGTACAGCCGAATCTAACGCGGTGGTACTTCCCGTCCCACCCAACGATCCTATCGAGGAGAGTACTGCATCCGTCACTCCCGAACCCACTGTTCCGACCGAAGGTCAAAGTGTAGCCGAAGCTCCCGAACCTCACACCCAAGACTTTCAACTAGGTCGTATAATCACCACCGCCCATCTAGACGAACTGGGATTTCCTGACACCAATCACCCTAACGTGGAGCCCACCGTACCCCCAGACTTTATCTATCGACCCCTCAAAGTGGGCAATACCCTCCAGTGTAAAGTGGTATGCCAAAGAAGTGCGGGTAATGGCACGGAACCCCAATATCTGTTATATATTGAAAATCAAGACGGTGAACCTGACTTTTTTCTCTTATCCGCTCGTAAACGGAAAATGGCCCGTAATGCCTATTACTTTATCAGTCGTTCTCAGCACAATGTGCAATCCGGCGATGAAAACATAGTGGGTAAAGTACGGGCGAATTTTCTAGGCACAGAATACATTGTGTATGATAATGGTCACAATCCCCACAAATCTTTGGATTCCGTTCATCCCACCACGCAGGTACGGGAAGAACTTTGTGCCGTACTCTACGAACCTAATATTCTAGGATTTAAAGGACCCCGCAAAATGACGCTTATTCTACCCGTTGTTAAATGTGACGGTACCCGACAGCACCACCGTCCCGGCAAGGATGATGTCTCACTCGTCGAAATGTATCGGTCCACTTGTAACCCTTCTTTACTGATCCTACACAACAAAGTACCCCAATGGAATGAAGAGTCACACTCGTACGTACTAAACTTTAACGGACGGGTGGTTTTGGCCTCGGTGAAAAATTTCCAAATTGTAAGCGCCAATTCTTTGGATTATATCGTTTTGCAATGTGGGCGTGTGTCAGGAAATACGTTTACCCTCGATTTTCAGTACCCGATTACACCCCTACAGGCCTTTGGTATTGCACTGTGTAGTATTGACGACAAGATTGCTTGCCAATAAGTCATTTATATCCTACTTTCGACTCTCCGCTGTAACACTATTTTATTAATAGCTCTCCATAACCCATATGAAATTATAGCAATATATCTGTAAGAAAACTAGCACAGGCCAGGCATAACTTGTAATGATTAATGCTATTGATCCAACTAATTGTTTCCCCTATTCAGAAGATAATGTTTTTGGGATCTAGCAGACCCTTATTAACCCTTTTAGTCTTTGTGATGAGTACCCTGCATTTGTACTGCGGTACTACTGATATGGTGAGATAGCAGTTTGACAGGTTGATTGAAAGGTGACGTCAGTAATAATCAAGTTTCCATTGGTGAAACTGGCTATGGTTGTCAGTGCTTGGCTGGATTAGTTTATGTTTTTCTGATGTCAGTATTTCTGATGAATTTATATTGGTATTTAAACCCAGTTAAACAATGCCGGTGTTTAAGTGGGTTTGGTGTCCTTGGTACACTAAGGATACAGTTTTTGAAGCACTTTCCCTTTCACTTTATTTTTACATTTATATAAATTCTTCCTTTTCATCAGTTACCTGGGGTTCACACCACCCCAACACACAGTAAATCGGGTTTCTCTGGAGATTATCAATTACATATATGAAGTACTCTGAAGCAATCTGCATGTAAGTGTTTGGAGTCTGTGATCAGTGGACCCCCTTATGCTTATCTCTGAAACTGAAACGTTGATGTTGTTCCCAATTTCTGATGCTTTCTCTTCGGCCTCCGCAATAACAATGAGACCCCCCGAGAGATTCCAGTGGGGCTTAACCAGGATGACTGATAAGCTGCAGCCCCCTACTAAGCATCAGTGTGAGTATTAAATGCCTTTGAGCTTTTTATGATATTTTTCCGAAGTGGTTATCACCACTTTTCACAGACAATTGTCTGATGAACTCTCCTTCTTCCGAGGAGGTGTAGTGAGGGCATCAGGATGCTTCAATTCTGAGGGCAGGGTCATACTCTTCAGGTGATTCTGCAAGGGAAATTGTTAGGTAAGTATTTAATAGTATGCTATCAGCTAAAAAGCACTGGTATTGTTCTGTTATGTCATGTATTACCTGTATGTTCTATTGTAAACTACTAATATGTATCATTCTGTATCCCTACTGTATTCTTCCTTGCTATACATGCTCTTCACTCACCAATGTAAATCCACCTGTACATGGCACTGCAAACTGTGCTTTCATCACAACACATATGTGTTGGCTACCTACTGCAAACTTAATATTCTTGACTGGGCAAAATTATTTTGCATTACAACTATTAAGCAATGGTATTAATTTAGGTCAAGTCCCCCCAGGGAACTATTTACATTAATGCGACTAAACCGTGGAATACATCATTCTTTAATTAGTAGCACATATATATAACGGTTTCAATCATCGAGTACCCATGTGACTTGAACCTAAAAAAGGGGATACCGGGATAATTGGGTAAATAAGGATCCGGGCTGTACAAGCGCTTTGTTTAATCCCAACTAGGAGAAGTATACATTGTTGGTGAAATATATATATAAGTAATATCGGCTAATCAATGGCATTTCAAACTAGAGTCGACGTTGCGAGCCAACTATTAACCCCCCACAACAAGTATATATATATATGTATGTGTGAATCAAGTCAATATTTAAGCAGCAAGAATTTGCACCAGTAGAGCCGTACCGCCCACGACAAATATGGTTTGTCCTAATAAAGTATTCGATTGAACGCTCGGGGTGCCTCGCGTTGTACTAGCCGCACTTGTCGAATTACTCTTACCAGCATGTACACCGCCCGCTACCGCCCCTGCACCCAAGCCCACCGCTGCTGCACCTCCAACCACTCCCGCCGCCGTTCCGCCTTTACTACCACTGCTGCTACTTCCTTTAGATGTACTGCCGCTACTTCCTTTAGCTGTACTACCACTACTGCTGATACCGCCCACGCCTTTTCCGGCACCTAGACCGCCGCCACCTTTTGCCGTTACAGTTTGGAGAACTACTGCGAAGCAAAGGAGCAAAGTAATAATCGTAACCTTGGGGAAGCGCATTGTGATGACTAGGCAGTTTGGTGGACGAGTTATAATATATAATGTAAATAAACGATATTTATCACCAGAGAAATGTGTAATGAAATATAAGGAATGCTAAACTAAAACCAAAGCCAGATGGAGGTGGCAGTTAAGAAAAATAAAAGAGTAAACCTCGACGAGTGATAAGTGGTTTAAAAAAAATTATCTTACGCAATAATGGACGCCCTTGATTCCTTTTATATTACCACCATTGGCCATACTGTTGGCGTTTCTTTGCCCAAAATACATACCAAAAAAAAATCCGACTGGGTTTATCATTATAGGTGTAGTGGTGGCCTGGAATTTCCTTTTGCGTTAGGGATAATACCGTCATCAGTGTGTTCCACACAGGTATGACCTCTCATGGTCATGCTTATGGATTGGAAGATCCTTTGGTGTTGAGGGGGGGGTATCTATTCTTTTTAACTGCTATGGACTTTTGCCTATGTTGAATGTGGTCCTTCCCGGGGCACTTTACCAAAAGGTTCTATACTTCTTTATGGTTCAACTTTATCGTGTAATTTATTGAGTTCAGATTATAAAAAAAATACATCTCGGGGTTTATCTGTTCATTCATTGCTACACTGGGAAAACGTTGGTTGGAGATGGCTTTTCTTGGCGAACAAGGCCAAGTATCTAGGTCGTACCCAGCCACGTAATCTAATAGAACGCAATTCTTTGCAAAGAACATTGGAACAATTGTGTAGAGTTTTGCATTTAAATCAAACGATTCTCGCTTAACAGTGTTGATAACAAACAAACTATTGGTTCCAGAGAAATAAAGACCACATCACATGGCAAAGCCCAAGTTTCGACATCAAGGGAAATGGTTGCTAATAGGGGGAAGAGTCATCCAACTCAATTGAATGGTAAGAAGGAAAAATAAAATCGTGATCCAATACCTTGCGGAGCTGTTCCACGACAAATTTTTCAATCTTTTCCACGTTTTTCAATATATGTTTGTGCTGGTCGCCAATTTCCGACCGAATGTACAAACCGGAAAGTAAACTGGGACATATTGCAACCGTTCAGCAAGTCAATCCGTAAAAATATACATAGGGTTAAAAGTTGTACAAAAGACCAGCCCGTTTGTAAAGAGGTGGATCCTACCCAGCCTTATTATATCTGCTTTTCAAAGGTATCAAAGTGAAATGCCCTGAACATGACCTGTCGTCCCGGGGGGGATACTTACCTTTGGGATGGATCCTCAGGTTCCATAAAACAAAAGTTAATGCGGTGCTTTAGAAAGGCAACGATAACCGAAGCCGAAAAATCAAATCCCGTCATTTTCAACACTACCGGTAGCTCAATAAAGGCAGGCGAAGGGTAATTTATCCGAAGGGAAGTCTTGATAGTGACACTCATATTTCCCTTGTAACTAACATTGAGAATAACTTGGGTATCCGTATCTTGTCGTTCCACCGACAAGGTGGAAAAAGAATGGGGAGGATGTGATACTTCCGAAGTTGGTAAATAAGCAGGTGGAGGAAGGTGTTGGTAAGTCAAGTGTGGAGGTGTGGATGGATTATTTCTGGTTTCCCGGTACGTACCGGAAGTCGATGATATCAAATCTGGATGCACTCCATGGTTATCTTGAGAGCTGGCAGGCTTAAAAGTGCCCGAATGGAGTCCAGCGTCTCGCGAGGACGAACTAACTGAACTAAGCATCGAAGTGGATTTACCCCGTGACGGAGGGTGGGTTAGAACTTCCGAGTGTAAAGAACTTGTGGAATCGACGCCCGGATTCATTTTATCCAGGTATACTCGAGAGGCTGAAGTAGACTGAGATCCCGGTCGACTAACAGACCTTTCGGACAAGGAACGCAGAGTACCACTAGGTCGTCCCGGACAATTCGTTGTGGTTGACCCAGCCCAACCTCGGGAACCTAATCCACCCGACTCTAGCAATTCCGACGAGACAGACCCGGGAACTGTGTTATTATTTAAATCGCCCTGTACACTTTGAGAGTTTCGTCTAGCGCTGAGTCTCGACGAATTGCCCAAATTGACTTCCGAGGATACCGAAATAGGAAAGGAAGCCGTTTTAGGCCCATTATCATCTCTGTTATTACCAAAAAGGTCGCCTCTGAATGGTCGTTGGGAATCATTTGGCGTGGTAGAAAGTCTGTCCAACCTATGTGAGTTCCCACCCAGTGACAACCCATCCCACGCTTCCAACCGTTCCGTCACTTCTGACGCCAATCTCTCGTCTGAAATAACCACCCGCCGCTGCTCCTGTATCGTCCGAGAAGACTCCCCAACAAGTCTCTCCACCAAATCCGTCCTACTCAAATGTTCAAACGTCAGACTCTCCTCATAGTCAGGGTCACCCACGTCGCTATCGGTAGCATAGTAAAATTCGGGAAAGGGATCGGTAATGTCTAAAATTTCCACCTGGGGTGCCACGGAACCAAAGTCCAAATCGGCTATTTCCAAGTCCCCGATGATATCGGGCTTGGCCATGGTTTTGAACCGTTTGTTCAGCTTTTCCTGGACGGTTCGGGCAACCGTCGAGTCGAGTTTGTCCCAAAATAATTCAAATGACATGGTGATGTGACAATCGTTGTGATAATGGTGGTGACGAGGGGACGGTGGCTAGAAGAAAAGCAAGTGGTATACGCTAGTCATGATGCAAGTGTAGTTCACAAGCAAATACAAAAAAAAAGAAACACAATTAATGTACCATTCATTGCCATGGACTCTATTCGAAATGAGCACGGTAATGCAGAAATATATGAGTTTACATTGTAGAGTAATGCCAAGGATGGTAGGGTAATACCAGGTTCTCAGTCAACCACTGCTAACCCAACGATTTAGAACAAAATTAAAGGGGAGGGGAACGAGGTTATAGGAGTTGGATTCAACGTTGTGTGAGGCTGATTTTTTTTTCAACCCGGCAAGTTCTGCTATTCTTCGCCAGTTTCAAAGGCTGTACTTCGTACGTTACTTTCACCTAAGCAAAGGGCATTTCGTTCAACCCTACAACAAAAATTCCACCAGTCCTAAATGTGTCCCTTACAAAATCTTATTGGTTAAATCATCATCAGTGCATCTTTGCTCCGAATCGCTAGAGTTGAAAATTAGTCACCTAAATATTAATTTTAAGAAAGGTACGGAGAAATCCATGTAAGAGCCCGATTTTATTTATAATAATTACCATCATTGTCAAGCATTGTGCGCACTCTCTTGAACTACTCATCAAAACCTCTGTAAAAATCACTTCACTGGAGGGAACCAAGGGCTTCATTATATACCCCTATAATTTCATCATCACTGTTAAAGACTCTACCCTCCAGCTTTTTCTTGGTGTGCTGGAACAACCAAAAGTCACATGGCGCAAGGTCAGGGGAGTAGGGTGGTGCTTTAAGTAATTGGAGTCCAAGCTCATCCATATGGGCCTTACTATGGTGGGAAACATGAGGCCTTGTATTATCCTGGTGGAGGATAATTCAAGAAGTGGGTGACTTTAGATGTTTTCTGCCATTCCCCAACCATTAGTGTGACACCATTCTCTATGTACTAAGAACTGTTGACCTTCGTGTTACCAGTACCAAACACAGTATGAACAATACCAGTCCTACTAAAGAACACAGTGAGTAAAACTTTTTGTGGTTTCGAGGTCCACCGTGGTTGAGCAGGGATGGGGTCATGCTGACCTTGGTGTTCTGACACCCATACCTCTCAACCAGTGCCAGTCTAGAGGTTATTATGGTAAACCCAGGTTTCATCACACATCACAATATTATATACAAGAGAGTTGGTTGGTTTCTGAAAATGGTCAAGGAAATTGAGGCAAAAGGTTTTGTGGTCATTCTGCAACTCTGACGTTAGGGAATGGGGAACTCAAGTACTAAGGTACGTATGGTAATGCAACTGGTTGTGGAGGACATTCCAAACATCATGGAAGTCTTCACCTCCCACACAAGCACATTCAGGGTCACAAATGGGTCTTTGTTAACTAGCTGTTTGATGGTGTCACTTTTATATTCATAGGTCTCATTGGAAGGACGTCCTGTGCGGTGCTCATCTTCAAATGACAAATGGCCGGTTTTAAACTTGTTGTACCAGTAGCACACCATGGTATACGAAGGACCACCTCTTGCACAAACACGTTGCAAAGTTTGGTGGATTTCGGTTGGGTTTAAGCCGAGTTCATAAAATGCCCAAATGTGGTGCTGAATTAAGGTTGGGGTAATGGTGGGCATGGGGTGTTGTGACGGGCAAATGGGAAATGGTAAATGACTTTTAAAGTAGGATAACTCAACGAAAACAAAATGTAGAAGGGTAAAACCAAGATGTATGTGTTTCAACTGAAGAGAGGTAATAGCACAAAGAATTGGGGAAAAGAGCCTCACCAATATATGCCTATTTACTCGAACTTAACGAATGAGTAATATTTTATGAGAGATTCATTCAATTCTGGCGGATTTTTCGTTATCTAGTCGAAAAAAAATCACCCATTTTGCAATATTCCAAGCAATGTGAGCGTAGTAAAAAAGTCAAATGAAGAGATGAATGATACAAGGCTAGCCGCAACCCAGACCAGTGCCACTAAACAAGTCAAACCGAAAAGTGTTAAATAATCCAAACAACGTTTACGAGAAAAAAAGTACAGGCTTTGGCTCGACCAAAGTTCTATTGGTGAGGTAGTCATCATGAAACCCAAACATGAAAAACGTATATAAATATTCACATATCCAGAGTGAGTGATATACTCACGACTACTAGTCAGTATACCATGTTATCTATGTAATATATTCTACGAAGCAGTTGAGTCAAAGGCAGAGGAACTATTAGTAGTCGGGGATGCCACTAAATCATCAACCACCACCGGTCGGGCTCGCCAAATTCCTAATATATAATTCAGCCTTAGGGCCAACAAGTCAGTGGCCATAATGATAGCATCCCGCATCAACGACATTTTAGAACCAGCAATTTCATACCACGTAACAGGCACTTCCACTACGGGGATGCCAAACACCCGAGCCAAAAGCAAAACCTCAATATCAAAAATCCAGCGTTCGACATGAATATTACTAAAGATGGCCTGGGCAGCGGG
>JAOPJG010000550.1:0-21466 GCA_027478255.1 Dispira simplex | reverse complement strand
GGAATTGTGTTTTAACCTTTCTGTGTCTCCTGTTTTTATTACAATAAATTATTCTTGTGTCTCTTTCTTCTTGTTTCGTTTTCTTCGATGAGGCCTCTACTTCCCTAGGCTTGGTGTGTATAACAACATGCTTAATTGTGGGTGAAAGCTGTGACTCATTGTTAATCCCTTCACATTGGTTATCTGGGGTTCACACCACACCAACACACAGTAAGTCAGATTTGGAGATTATCAATAATACACATGATGTACTCTGTAGCAATCTGCATGCAAGTGTTTGGAGTCAGTGGTTGGTGGACCCCCTTCTGTTCATTTCTGGACCTGAGACATTGCCATTATTCTCAATTTCCATGCATTCTCTTCAGCCTCCACAATAATGATGAGATCCCCAAGAGATTCCAGCGGGGCTTAACCAGGATGACTGACAAGCAGCCCCCTACCAAGCATCAGTGTGAGTTATAAGTGCCTTTGGGCTTTAACTTTCTGAAGTGATTGTTGCCACTTTTTACAAACAGTTGTCTGATGAACTCACCTTCTTCCAAGGAGGTGTAGTGAGGGCATCAGGATGCTTCAATTCCGAGGGCAGGGTCATGCTCTTCAGGCGATTCTGTAAGGTGAATTGTTAGGTAAATATTTGGCTGTGTGTGTTTGTCACTAAATAAAAAGGACTGGTATTGTTCTGGTAAGGTCGTGTATTAATTGGTGTCTATTGAAAATTACTAATACATATCATTCTGTGTTCCTGCTGTTTTTCTTCCTTGCTGTGTGTGTCCTCCACTCACCAGCACAAAACACTTGTGCGTGGTACCACAAACTGTGCTTTCATCACAACACAAATGCATCAGCAGCTTACTGCAAACTTAATAACATTGACTGTACAAAAGTACTTTGCATTGTAACTAGTAAGAATGCCACTGCGTAGTATTTAATTAGGGAATTAAGAGGGATAACTGAATCAGACAGGAAAACTCTAAAACTTTATAAAAAATCGTTAAGGAATTTAAAGGGAAATACTGACACCAGTTTATGTTTTCGCCAAGTAAGAGTTACTTGATCTACAGCAGAGGAGTCATGTTACCCGATCACCTCATAAACGAATATAAGCCGTTTATTTTTACTTGATAGCTTTGGGAAGAATCTTGCATGTTTCACTTGGAAGTGTTATCCATAATACCCATTTCAACCCCACCCTCATCCTTCCCATGTGGATAGCCTACTCCTTTGCCATTGAAAAAGCGAAAAATGGCTTAGAAAGAGTGGGAGTTGTGGCACTGGTATGTAACATGGAGGCTTGTTTCCCAAAAGGAAGGTTAGGCATTGCTCACCCTCTCCCCAACATTTTTCACTTTCTATCACGCTTTGTCTCATCCAACAACACTTCTGGGTATATTCATCCTACTGTGATGATAGTTGTTCTTCTGGTATTCATTATTTTGGTACTGCTAGGCTTTAATCCAAAATGTGACTCTGGACCCAGTCAATACACATTGATGAAAGCGAACACCTATCAATAGAAAATAACCAAAAGTATCAGAAGAAAAGGATGGGTAAATTCGGTTTAAAATCAAGATTTAATGTAGCACCAGGGATCTGCCCAAACGTGGTTGATTTTTGGCTCATGACCACAGGTCAGTCTAAGAGTTAGAGTATTAGTTCACTAAAAATTTAGATTTATTTCGAAACAATAATTTAGTGAGTTCTTATACCCGTTAAGCAGAGAGAGATATGCATAGATTAAGCCACATGATTCTGGGTTGATTAAACAGTAGAATGGGCTAGAATAATAGACAGACATCACAGAAATAAACATACAATACTGAAAAATAATTTATACATATTGGATGACTTCAATGATAAAAAATCACATGGTAAAGATGTGTGAGGTGTGCTGAACTACGAAATAGAAGCATGGATGGTAAACATTGCTGCACTAATAAGAGATGATTTGCCATGGTAAAGGATAACAAACTAGTGCTCAAATTGGACATTATCAATATGTCGTTTTGTTTTTTTTCGACAAAGCTTTTGTAGAATACATTTGTCATTCCTCTTTATCACCCTTGATATCCTCGAGTATTTGCCCAACCACGGCAGCCAGAGTCCCTCCCGCAACAATTAACGAGCCCAGAATCACAGCGCATATGGGTAGTTTTTTTTCATCTATATAGCAATTTGGAGAAAAAAGGTACCAGCTATAAATTTTACCAATATTTTTTGTGAGAGCCATTCAACGCTGGCGGATTTTTCGTGATATAGTCGAAAAAAAATTACCCATATTGTCAGCTTCCGGGTGGCAATGCTGGACTGCACATATTCCGGCCCTTCGACAGCCGCAATAATGGAACTGTCGATAGAAGAAATGTCACACCAATATTTCACAATCTCTTCGAACTCTTCCCCTGGAGATGGTCTGCCTTAACCAATGGGAGCAAGCGGACCGAGTCCAATATATTCACTTTTATAACCCCCCCCCCCGTTTTTCATGCGCGTAATTTTTCGGGGGGGGGGTCCTCTTATCTATAGTGGAATATTCTTTGACTACCCGGCGAGGAAAATTGGGCTGGGTGGAACGACTATCTCCTCACATTGGAGGTCGACATAAACTATTGAAATAAGCAACAAATTCTGTAGTTGGATAATAATACTGATATAAGTGATAAATAAGCCTGCGGTTTAGATAATAATAAGAGCAAAAAACGACTAAACCATTGCCATTTTACTGTTCTAAACCTCATAGCTATCTGTATGCAAGTCTAACCGGCCCGGAAAGCAGTTTCCGAATGTCGAAACACAGTCGGCTACGCGGTTGAGCAAGACTGTCTTCGTTATGTGCCATCATAGTAAAAAAATCAATTTAGGAAACAAAACACGATAATCTGAACCCAAAGGGGGGAGGAGGGTTTCTACGACAATATCAAAAGCAATAGGATAACGTTTGTTCAGTATGGCCGTAAATAAATTGGTGTTTAGGTTGAACCGGTTGTCCTAGAGTCGCTGGTTATCCCTGCCGCCAAAATCTGTGCCATAGGTTTAACCGATTCCAACGTGGTGAACAGTACCTCGTAGTTGGCCGTTAACGTGTCCAAATCCTTGACCAGTTGGGTGAGATAAGTATCGAGTCCCTGGACGGTGGTTCTAACCGAACGGAGCATTTGGAATTCGTCGTCAGCCATGGTTGAAGCGAGGACTGGTGGATTCAATTAGTACAAGTTGGATATACGGCTACAACAGGTGTGCAAATAAAAACAATCCTTTGTTACAATGAAACTATGGTATTGATTATGCCATTCCGAATGCGAGTAAAAAAAATTAAAACAACGATAATAAGCAACAGCACGGGTACCTAACCGATAAATAATTCGGGGGGGGGGGAATAAGCCACTCCGTAGCGGGGTTTCCAGTCGTAGTGCTTCAACCCGCTACACCATGTTAACTCACCTTGATATCACAACAGAACAGTTTTACAAAGGCGGTTGCCAGTGTAATCCATTCAATACCAGCATATTCACAGTGTTTGGCCAAGGCGGCACTTTTAACCTTTTATTAGGCTAGAATATAGAACTTTTGGGAATTAGATTTTGCCACTGGGCACATAAGTAAAGACACAGGATATAAGCTGAAAAAAAAGCAGACATGGGCAGGAATAAAAACAATGCCACCATCGATGACTTGAAAAAAGGCATACTGCCCTGAAAATTTACCTTGAAGGAACGATGTCCATCGTCACTTCAGTCGATGCCCACATGTATCTATGGGTAAAAAACAAACAAACAAACAAATGGGTAAGTTAATGTGGTGACGAACACCGCATACGAAATGCAAAGTTAGACTCACGGAACGAAGATTGTTAATAATGGCCAAAATGGCATGATGTTTATAAGTTCCGCAGTTTGCGACTTGAGTCGACCCGATACTCTAAATCCTCCAACAGTTCCGCTGAAAATTTGAGGGTAGCCTTTTGCAGCAAAAGTAATTCATTCATAGAAAGTGAAGGTATGTCCATAGTGGCATGGATCATCGAAAGCTGTTTATAGAGCGTCCAAAATGATTCCGGTGCAGCGGTAGACGTGGGGCTGGGTTCCGGTTCCGATTGAGCAGTGGAATCAGCGCACGAATGCGGAGTGTCCTCCGGACGCTGTTTTAGGGCTTTGGTTACGGGTAATAAAATATCGTCCGATTGGGGTTCGACTTCCACGGCTTTACCCTTGGGAAATGGTTCAACGGGACTAAATTCTTGGGCGACCTTGCGTTTCAAAGGGGTCGACTGTTTGATGTAATGTATCCTTGTCAAGTCAGTTGTGATAGCCGTTTGGGCTGGACCATTCAGAGTTGTCTGTTCTGGCACAGTAGTAACGGGAGTAGACGGTGGATCCAACGGCTTTTTGGAAGTATTAACCGATCCTTCCCCAACGATGGTACCTATGGGACAGGAATCGGCAGTTGGGGATGGTAATGGGGATGATACTAGTACTTCTACAGGTAATTCGACTGGACCATTGGTGTACTCATCCTCTGCGGATTCCTGGTCGTCTTGGGAATTGATTTGTGGAGAGTAGAATTTGCCCAGCGTGCTTTGCGCAACGGTATCCGCAGTGTGTTGGTTAACAAGTTTGGACAGATCACATAGATGGCCCATCATACCGGATTTCAACTCGGTAGGTTCAGCCGGTAATCCCGTGCACAACCCATCCAGTATGACACGTAACTGGTTCAGATATTGGTGCCGGGTTTCCAATGCCAGCGCCGCAACGTAACCTTGTGGGTCGCCTAGCCAGGTCTCGAGGGCCACCACCAAAGCAGGTTTTTTGACTTCATAGTTCAGGTACCACACTAGCAACGGCGGATAAATGGTGCAGCTCTGGGCAATACTGCACATCAAAGGCCCCAGGGTTTCCTCTGATACCGGGCTCGACGACGATCCACCTGCTCCCCCTTGTTCCAATTTTTGGTAAGCTAAATCCAAGGCAGTGGCGGCCCACTCTACGAGAAAAATGAATTGGGATTGGGATTGATCACTCCACGAATTGCCAGAGTAGACGGTAATATCGGTTTTGTCAGCATCCCCATTCTCAATAGACGGAAACGGTAAAGACCCCGCCGTTTTTTCCAGGGTGGTAGCTCCCAACCTCACCCAGTGGGTCAACCCTGGCGGACACTCTTTATCCAAGATGGCCGGCCATCCTTGACTGAAACTAGCACATAGCGGCAAAAGAAATTCTAGTCGAAACCGACGAGCTCCCACGTGGTGCTGGTACAAGGCACTGGCCATGTTAAACAAACGATGCCAATACGTGGTCATACTCGTAGTGATCAACAAATGGTCTAGGCAACGCGTCAAGGTACCCCGAACGGGCCACCCTAATACTTGAGCTACCAGTGTTACATAACGTTCGTCCACCGGGCGGCCTTGGTCGGTAGCGTTTTCTAAAATACTCAATAATACCTGGGTCCACGAGTACCATGTTGAAGAATTAATAAAGGCGTATCCTTGGGGAGCTACTTGATCATCCGATGTATCCCTCGCTGCTTCGGTCCAGATGGCGTTGGTCGGCGTTGTCATTTTCACCCACGTCGTCCAGAGCATAGCAATGGGATCCTGCTGTACAAAGGCCAATTTATCGCCGTCGTTGGGTAGTTTACCAGGGTGAGTCGACGGGAGACTTGCTTCTTGGCAACGTGCAACCAGCTGCAGACAGGTTCGGTGAATTCGTTCCACTACTTTCCATTCCAATGGTTGATTTTCACGACGGGAGATAATGCCAAATAAGTTCTGTACAAGGAGGTACAAAATCTCAACGTAGGTCACCCTAGTGCGTATCGTTTGGCCTTTTGCTTGAAGTTTGGGCTTGGGTTGGAGCTCAGGCTCAGGCTTGGAAATGGAGGAGGTACAATTGGGCGATTTCACTGGAGTCGCCGTATCGACGCTTGCATTCACATTAGATAATTCACTTTGGATCTTTCCTTCCTCTAACTGATTTGGCGCTTGCGGTGAATCTACTTTGGCACTCTTATCCACGGTCTGGTCTACACCATACCATCGGTAAAACTGAGTCGCCGCTTCTTCGCCCAAAATTCCTGCCACCCGCTGTAACGTAGAAGCCGGCGCCATTTGGTACAAAAGAGGGGACGACGCCGATGAGTCGACTATTAGACGTTGCATCAAGGTGTCCATCAAGTACAGAGTGGTTAATTGAGAAAATGCCCCGTTGGAGTCGGTAACTGCGGGTTCTTCGCTAACGAGTTCTCCCGAGGCAGTAGGACCAGATTGTGAACTAATCCCGTGGACTGCTCCTATCAGTTGGGCTAAACTCTCTAGTACAATTGACAGTCCAGTTGGATAAAGGTCATCGGACAACTGTACGGAAGTATCCATGGAGTCTGCCATCCCCGGACGTTGGGTGAGCGCTATCAATTGAACCCATACCTGACCGAGATGGTACTCGATAACGGGTACCGGATAACCCGTCAGTCCAATAAAACGCCCATACTGTTCCCAAGGCCCCGAGGCCGGCGAGTCAACCGTCGATGGTGACGACAACAACGACGATGAATCCATTACTTCTGTGGCAATATCCGACTGGACATTACCCGGTGCAAGCTCACTCTGTATGATAGCCATGGTATTTTTCGGGGGGCTGATTAGGGTAGTATCGTCAGGCAAGTTCCAATGGGTGAGTGCATCTCCGAACCAGGTCAGAAACAGCGACATGTGTTTGGTCACTACGTCGGAATCCAAAGGCCCCAAGCCTCGCACTAGACACAAAGTGGTAACGGTTTCCAACTCGCACAACAACTCGGTGGGAACGTGGATACCCTGCCTGGTCAACATCTGGGTCAGAATGGCCAAGGACTCGCTAGGTTGAGTCCTACAAGTTTCGTCAGGGTGAGATATATCACCGGAACTATCATCGGTAATGTCTAGCAATTTTTCAGGACATGGGGAAAATGACGCCAAAATACGACTAGGGTGCCAGGACAATATCGGAGCGGAAGAAGCCAACAGGGCCCTGCATACTAACAATAGCAACGCACGGGTATCATCCGTTTGGTTATTTAAAATACACGGAACAATGGGTTCTATCACCAAGGTGAAAAAATGGCTTAATTCCGACCCCAAAGCATAAAGCAACCACACCCAAGCTCGTACCGCGGCCAGACGCAACCGGTTATTTTTCGAATGTTGCAAGACGTTGGTAATGGGAACCAAAATCACCCGCACCAATTTTTCATGCTGCAGGCGTTTATTTTGGGCCAACACATAACACAACACTTTCCATTGTGTATAGGCCGTCAAGCGGTCCCGCTCCTTGGTGCCGTTAAAATAACCTTCGAGTACCTTGAGCAACGGATTGAGGATCGAATTGTGATCCACGTGTTGACTTAGAAAACCGGTGATGATGCCCCAAACCGTACCGACGAATTCCTTTTCGCCCTCCTTTTTCAACTGGTTCATCGACGCAATCATATCTCCGACCCTTGGTAGTAAAATCGACTTGATGGCAGGGTGTTGCAATAAATTGGCACTTGATTGTTGCCAAGGCATATCAATCAGGTGAAACAGAGCGTGTTTGAAGATGGACGTCACTTTGGTACGAAGTACCACCCGGTTGTGTAGCAAAACGGGTGCCAAGATCGGCAACCAAAGGTGCAATTTTGTCCGAATAAGAGTAGGAAACTGACGAAAGAGGGCATCGATCCCTCGGGCGGCCAAGAGATAATAAGGCAGGTTATTCCGGTGCAGCAGTATTAACCGGTGAAACATGTCAAACATATGGGTGGCGTACAACTCGAGATCATCCTTCGGTAAAGCTAGGCCTTCCAAGATCTTTAAACAAGCCTGACCCACCACACGGTCCTTTCCGGTTTTAAGCTGATTAGTAATATAACGTAGGGTTTGACCCAATTCGTCAGTGTCGCGCTGGGCCACACAGGTAGGAAGTTGGAACCAAAACGTAAGACAGCGCAAGGCATACTGGGTCAACACACCGGTTGCACCCGCTCGTAAATCCGTGACAAAGGCCTGAAATAATAAATCCCTGTGGGTAATAATCGTACGACCAACCTCAGAATCTTCGGGAATCACCGCAACCGACTCGGAGAAAAATTCATCACTGGATTCATCCGCTATGTTCGACTCCTCGCCATTCAAACAGCCACTATCCTCCTCAACCCGCCCATTACCGGCACTCGTAATAGGTACCACAGCGCTATTCAATTGACGGTAAAGACCAGCGTAAAGTTCCCCACGCTGGTCGTTGGTGAGACTTTCCCAAGTGGGATACTTACTTCGACCACGTGTAGATCGGCCTGGCGATTCTTTGCAGTAATGAACGTTCCACATGTGAATAGCCCATTGGAGGTAATCGCATGCTTCACCCGTGTCAATCTCCGAAGCAGTAGAACTACCCATGGTGACACATTGGATACGTGAGCTGGGACTAGGACTGGGAATAAACGACGGACAGGTGGAAGTAGGTACAGGTGTTTTTAAAATACTCTTGACCGATTTCTGCGGTGTCAATTTGGAAACGTAAACTGCGGCAAAAGTGGATTTTCGACTGTACGAATCGGGAGTATTAGGATGGGGTGAATAAATGGAATGGGTCGTAGGCGAAGCTAGTGTATGGGGACCCAAACGACGCGGACTAAATGTGACCTGTTTGGTGCGGAGTTGATTGGCATGGTGTGATGCAAGAGAGGGTGAGGCAGAAGTCATGGACTTGACAAGCAACAAGAATAAAGAATCAAACTGAGGCTTTTGGTGTCATAAAAGTTATTTTGATTATTCTTTTACAGGGTTATAAAAAATATTGCTAATTATAATTGACATTAAGCAACGACCGAGTGGACATGTGGGAATAAAAGCAAAGAACAAAACATACTGTCGTTTAAAGAATAAAAGGCGGGTAGAATAAGTACGACTCTGTTAGTATATCAGGCAGATCCGTATTTAAAAATGATAACAGTAGTCATTACTTTGCAGGCAATTAGGTGCTCCGCAACGTGCTTTGAGCCCAATAAAAAAACCAATTTTTTGCGAGTGATACGCGAGTCTTTGACTGCACCTTTTTTTTTGAAGGACTGTACTACATTGGTTGGCATAGATAATGTGTATGGTTGTGGCATATTCGACCAACCAGTGCGCCGTGCATTGGTAAAAATCTTACCCCCCCCCCCTCAATCACTCGTATTAAAGTCATTGATGCGTTGTGAGAATTAAAAAAAAATATAATAAAGATATACCTACTTCCTGCACATTAGTCAATTGCGAATGCCATCGTCACTAGGTGCTTTTTTTTTCCTTGCTAGCTATACTCTTTACTTATTGGGCCCAGTATTAGTTCCGATAAACTTCATTCTATGCCTGATCCCAAGCAGCGATAGGGTATGCCACGTTACCAATTTAATAACCTAACGCCTTCCACCATTGTTCAACGCTTAACACGTACACTGCGCAAGCTTCCGACAGAGGGTACCTCAAGCAATGCCCAACAAGAGATACGGTGGCTGATGGACCACGCCGTCCTCACCTATCCAAACCCTACCAAGTCTACGTCACCATTAAACTTAGTTTACCGACAGCCTACAACGGCCCGTGGGCACTTTCGCCGAGGTCGTGGATGTAGGTCGAGAATTGGGTCACAGAAACCACACCTTCCAAGCCCATCATTGTCCACCTCGGACGTTTCACTGAGTTACGGGGCTTATCAATGGTTACGTCAAGCGGTGTGGCAACGAGTACACCACCGCAAGCCCTTGCAATATATCTTGGGGTCTCAACCATTTGGGGAACTCGATATCCTTACCCAACCACCGACTTTGATACCAAGGTGGGAAACGGAAGAATGGACCCTTCAATTAGCTTCCCAACTCAATCAAATTTGGACCAACGCATTGCATCAGACACCGGGCAATTCCGGGATCCGTGCGGATAGTAACCCACGACCGTTTCGTATCTTAGATCTGTGCACAGGTACTGGCTGTATTGCGCTATCACTCGCACATACACTTCAACCGAACAGCGTCAGGATTATCGGAGTCGACATTGCCACCACGGCTTACCGACTGGCGCAGCGCAATTTAACACAACTCCGCCCCCACCTACGGAATCCCGTGGCGTTCCTCTGCGCTGATGCGTTATCCTCCGAATTTCCACATCAGTTGCAAACCGCCCTAGATGGTTTAGATTCCATGGAATCATCATACCCGGTGACAGATACGTCCGCCCCTTCTGTTGATATGGTGGTGATGAACCCTCCTTATATTTCTCCCGAAGAGTACCGTATACTAGACGCTGAGGTCCAACAATGGGAAGATCCAATCTCCCTAGTGCCCCTTACGGCGACTACGCCTACAGGAGAAAATACACACTCACCCGACTCAACCGGAACGAAACAAGTGACCCGACCTATAGCGGAATCCTTGGCCGTTGCCGACGCTCAAGATCCACTCGGGGTGGCATTTTACCTCCGAATTTTCCCCTACTTGGTTTCCCATAATATCGTTTTACCTCATCCGTCAATAGCTTCTGTTGGCCACATTACCCCAGTACGCCCACCGGAAGATATATCATCGTCAACAACTCAGTGGGACGTAGCACCACGACTTGTTATGGAAATTGGAGGGAAGCACCAAATACCGGCTATTGCCCACGTTCTGTATACCCAAGGATTTAATCGGGTTAGGCATTGGCGAGATTTGGCAGGGAAAGCCCGAGTAATACTAGTTTGGTAAATCCTTACTTTTCTTGTATTGTAAATTTTGAATCTCCAAGTATGGATGTTAGTAGGCCGCACGAATAAGCTAGAGTAATAAAATATAAAAGCCATTAAAACTATTTATCACTACGAACGGCTATATTTATTAATCCTAGGGGATTACTAAGGTTGGGGGACTGGTGGTCCTTAAATACTTAGTAGCATACTTTTTGACTAGGGCTTTGAATGCGATACGAAATCTAGCCAAGTGAGAGCAGGATCCTTGGATAGTTGGTGGATGCATCTCCTGGATGTCGACCCTGAGGTGAATATTCACATATTGTCAGGGTGTCTTGGATTGTCATCATCTGTAGCTGTTGTTTTAACAGAATGGTTACTGTTTAGAAGCCACATTGACCGATTCCTGCATAGGTGGAGGGTAAATGGTGAGTGATTCGAAGAGCATGTGGATAGACCCCCCTATTTCAGTACGCAAATTTCAAATTTAGTAATAATTGTCGACAAGGAGACATTCAAAATACCAACCATTAATGAAATACACACTGAATATTCCAACCGATATACTTGACCTACACGTAGTAATCTCTGATTTTGAAGCATTTGGAATAGTTCCCTTGGGAACACTACAAATTCCATAGGGTAGAAAAATTTCGAAAATCGGAACTATACAACAACTCAGAAGCTTTGGTATTGTTACAACGATTTATTACAACATACCACAATATATTTCTTTGGCTAAACTATAAAACTGCACATACTAGACAGCGTAATTACTCAGTAACTGATTGCAGGAACATAGACACACGGAAAAATAAAACTCTTATCTCGACAGCAATTAACAAAAAATCAAAAAAAAATTGTCCAAAAGAAGAAATTCATTCACAAACAAAGAAGAAAAGCATGACACGTACGAATAAAAAGAATGTCGACGATTTGGTCATGAAAAAAAAAAAGTATAAACACAACACCAGATGCCACCCTTCTAAGTACGAACAAAGGTAAGAAACTCTTCACGGGTTTTGGGATCATCACGGAACCTGCCCAACATAAAACTCGTGATCGTTCGACTGCTGGGCTTTTGCACCCCGCGCATCACCATGCACAGGTGACTGTAAGATGACAATAAACGGTAGACATACAAAATCGATTTTAGGCGATGAGTATAAACAAATTGGTAGACCAATATCAAAATGAAGATTAGATACGGTTCCAAACATATCGAAAATTACAGAGAATGATTGGAGTACAGCCTGAGATTACAATTAATTAACCAAAGTGTTAGCAATTTAACATAAGATGCTTACCTAGCTTCCATCACAACGGCCACCCCTTGGGGTTTCAGAATTTCGAATAGCGTCACAGCAATCTGTTTAGTGAGCCGTTCCTGTACTTGCAACCGACGACTAAACATTTCGGCAATCCGCGCCAATTTCGAAAGCCCCAACACCCGTCGGTTGGGGATATACCCAATACTAATTTTACCCGTAAATGGTACCAGATGATGTTCACACAAGGAAAACACTTCAATATCTTTGACCACCACCATTTCCTCATGATCTTCGTCAAACAAGGCATCATTAACCACATCCTTGATATTCTCTTCGTACCCCTTGGAGAAAAACATGAGGGCTTTAGCATACCGTTCGGGTGTTTTAAATAGTCCCTCCCGATCAGGGTTTTCCCCAATACACTCGAGTATGGTCTTGACCGCATCCGAGATCTTGGCAATGCGTTGACCCTTTTCTTCTTCCGTTTCGTTCAATCGTTGTTTGGTACCGATACTGGGCCAGCTTAAACCGTCCACGTCAATGGCAGAAGGTAAAGCCAACTGAGATGATTTCATGTCCAGAGGTTTCGCCACATGGAGCGATAATGGCGAAGCCGGACGACTAGTAGCGGGGGAAACAGGAATGGAATCCTTGTTGGCGGCCGTGGTGGCCGGTGAAGTAGGTGTAGACACTTCGTCGATATCGGCGAGGGTCTTTGTCACCATCGTCGCGGGTTTGTTGGAACGCCAGTGGTAGCTCATGCTGAAATGGCAAATGGAGAGGAGGTGTTGTACCTGGAAATGGGATACAACCAACAGCGGCGCTCTAATTCGAATAAATAATAATGTAAATCACCGGACTTTGACAGGGATAAACCCAATTAGAGGCAAAGGGACAAGCTACAGTGAAATTAAATGATAATAGAAATAACAATTGGAAAGACACGCACTTCACTTTGTGCTATGTCAGAATGTGGAGTAAAAAAAAAGGGATAGTGGAAAATACTTATACAGAGGAGCACTAAAAAAAGCGAGGGTAAAGAAAAAAAATCCAGCAGGATTTCAGATATCTGATGACGCATCAACCCAACGCAGTGACAATCTGCAGTGCACTAGTAGAAAAAAAAAGAACACTATCGTATATAAGTTGTATGTAGCGAGGCCCGGGCTCTGAGGAAGACATGAAATATTTATATAAATTCGAGTACGACCGACTGGAAAGAAATAGAGAATTACGAACGGCTTGTGACTTTCAGCGTTAATACATATCCCGTTGTCCACTCAGCGATGAATCTTTTTCGCCACACCTGATGCTATTGGGCCTATTCCCAAGGACAATTCACCAATGCCCGAGTGTAGCGTGGATAGCCAAAAGTCCCTTTCATTGGCCTTATGTTGGTCGATTGGTCCTTCAATATAAAGACTATCCTTGTAATCATCCCACTTTACATTTTGTTTGCCAGCTCTGCAAAATACCAGTCACACTTTTGTTCACGTTTTTCTCGCTTTCTGAATTTAGATTTCCTATCCGAGTCAGGCAGCAAATAATAAATCCGTTGACGATTTCGTATATGTCTAAATTCTAAAACAAACAAATTCGTAAGGTACTGCTAGACCCTTGGGAAAGTATACTAGATAAAATCACACAAGGAATACATGCTTTTATTCGGCTGTGACTGGTTGAACCAATAGTCAGAAAATACAGTGAAAACCAGTTGTATAGTATTGGATAACACAGCCATACTTTATTCCTTCAAAAGGGTAAGCAGAGTCACTGACTATGGTGCAACAAGTGTCAATCCTCCTCTTTCTCCGGTAACGCTACCGCTATGAACTGGCCTTTTGGTAAAGCTGCATTACTATGGGCAAATAGGCTGTAACGATACCAGTCAGAGCAAACAGCGACGTGTGCATGGCGCTCGTTTTCGATTCTCCCGATACCCGTTTTTCGTTAATAAGACTCTGCAAGCTACAAAACAATGCCAACCACGAGGCATACCGCAATCGAAGTAATAATCCACAGGATGCCGCACCCATGGCCACGAGGTTGTAAATTTCCATAAGCCCATCGCTACATTGCAGTTTCATGGTGGGTGTGAGATAAAAAGGAACCACTTGGTCAGCGCGACGCGGATCGCTCGTGTTGGGTGCCATCTTGAATAACGAATTAATTATACGATTTTATACGGGCTCAGAACAACTGTATGAATAAAAAAAAACAATTACAGCAGCAATACAACGAATAGAATGGTCCTTTTCTGTTATTCGAGACCAATGGATAATGTTCCAATTGGGTTTAACCCTCACTTCACCCAACGCCAACTGCCTCTGCAAATATTGCCATCAGCCGATAACTTGCTCCCACCACGGGAAAGCTATTAATAATGGAGTGATGTACCTGGTCCCGTTGCTAAACTTTTTGAGAGCCAAGCCCTTGCCCTCTCGGTATACTGCTCGAGTTTATCAGGGCCAACCTTACTTTCACTTTATTTTTCGTCTAGTAAACCGTTAATAGTACGTCGGTATTTACATTTTCTTGCCCGAGTCGTCCCTATTGATTCTCGCTTTTCGTAGTTTTCCGCCATGGCAGAGATTACGTCGGTACTTTTCGTTTGTTTAGGTAAGTATCCGGCTACTGGTACGGAAATACTTTCCTTATTACCACTACTATTAGCACATGGGTATTCTTCTACCCACAGGTTACCAACATAACTTCTGGTATTAGCTACTCATATCGGGTCATTACTACTCTACCTATCTCGCCTGGGCATCAAATTTTCCACCTGGGGGGTTACACTGTTAATGATGCCATAGGCAATATCTGTCGGTCACCTATGGCCGAAGCCGTATTCCAAAGTATTATTGATAAATACGGCTATTCGTCCAATTTCCGTGTTGACAGTGCCGGTACCTCGGATTATCATGTAAGTGCTTTGTAATCTTTTACCATAATACGAATAACTCTCAATATGAAGTGGTTAAGGACTTGTACCAACCCAAAATTTTGGTTTTCCTTTCCCTGGGTATAATACTATGCGGTGTTATACGTATTGGAATTATTCGCTAATTTAAAATGATTACATTTGTCATGGCATATTCGTATATATACATATCACGTATATGGCTATCCTGCAATGCAATCCTCGAACCCACTTTTCCCTAGATCGGTAATAAACCCGACCGACGAACCGTGCGCACATGCGAGAAAAACGGCGTCAAAGTAAACCATTTGGCGCGACAGGTAAGTGATATTAAACAATGGGTAGAAATCCACAATCTGTGATTACCTTCCACTTTTGTTTTTTTTTGCACCCGACAGGCCCACCTCCGGGATACTATGAATTCGAATATCACCTGTCGAGAATGTTAATTTTTATTGGCAAGTTATTATCAAATGTCTTTTTTTTTCAAACTTATTATTTACACGATGATCTTCCTCTGCTGACATTGTTCACCTTCTACGCTTTAATTAACACTCGTTGTTTCTCAGGTATCCAAACAAGACTTTTACGAGTTTGATTACATTCTCTGTATGGATGAATCCAACCTTCGGGACTTACGATCCATGCAACCCGCCGACAGCAGAGCCATCGGTAAGTTGACCAAACTATGCGTTTGCTGTATTTCGAGGACAGTTTTTCCCGACACTGCCATTTCTTGATATTCCGTATAGAAAGAATAGACTGAGGTAGCAAGTCAGAGTTTCATGCTAACCAAAAAATGGATGCATCTCTGCGGTGATGATATGCTACTTTCCAAATCCACTGGATGTTGTTAATGTATATCATCTGAAACTAGTGAAACTGTTTGGGAAATATGACCCCCAACATGTTGAAATTATTGATGATCCCTACTACGGTGGAGTCGACGGTTTTGATTATAATTTCGCCCAAGTAACCCGTTGTTCCCATGGTTTTTTAAAATCCCTCTCCATTGTTTAGAATTGATTCTCGTGCTGTGATGCCCGTGGGTTGTTTTTCTCACCTGTTGACAAATTCTCAAGAACCAGCCCCAACCCACCAATAAATATATGAATGAAAAATTATTCAAAAACCAGTTTAATAGTTTAACTCATACTCATGAAATCATTAATCTGTAATAATCAACAACCAATAATCTTTTACAGAGAGTTTGAATCGCCAAATGTCACATTAATTGCCGAAGTGGGCGGTGACAAGGGTAAATTATCACAATACTTTCTTAATGTATCATGCACACCCTCACTCAAAACGCCCAAGTGCGTATTGTTCAAACTTTTATACACATTTTGGATGGTAGCCGGTGAACACCCGGAAGTTCGGTGTAAGTCGGCCAAGTGAAGGCTAGGACCCTTGTCCAATTTGGCGATCCAACCCAAGTTAATCGGATCGATCAATTCCTCCTGAATGGCCACATTCACCAAATGGATAGCAACGGCAGCTCGGGTAAGGGGGTTATTGCGGTAAAGTACATCATGCTGTTCCATCAGTTGACACACTTTGACGCTAGCTTGGGATACGTACGATGGAAGTTGCATTCGTTGACACCACACCCGAACCCAATCTTGGCTCGCTCGGGTCGGGGTAGATGGCACCGCCAAACCGGCCTTGCGCAAATTCCCGATATACATTTCCACCACCCGTCGTTTAGCCTTGAGAAACAGCTGAATTTGCCCATAGGTGACCAAAATACCGTGACTGATACAATACGTATAGGTAATGGCCCCCAGTAACGCCAGCTGACCTTGGTTGGGCTTACATTGTTGAATGCTGGGATATTGTCGGGCCCGTTCCCATAATTGTTTGATGGCGGCGATTTGCCCGTCGGTCAGTTGCAATTGTTGCCAAAGGGGCAACAGTTTTTGTAATACAGCGTCGGTTAACAAGGGTCTACGGGATTTTTCATTGCGTTTACGTTTGGGCGATTCCAAATCGACTGGCGTCGTGGAACGACTGACACTGTCTTGTGAGGTATTCTCCAAAGGCCTATTATCAAATGGGACGGTAACGTCATTACGGGCTACGCTCGACGTAGAGAGAACTGGGGAACATGAAATAGAAGCAGTAGATGTCTGGGGACCTGTCGACTTTGTTCGGGGTAAAGGAAGGGTCAAAAGTGGCAATGGTGACGGAGAAGCCGGAGGGATATGCGTCAGTGAAATTTGGTGCAATGAACTAACACTCAGGGATCTAGAATCCAAAGAAGCTGCCTTTCCCCGGGAATCCATGCAATCAATCTCTACCTCACTTCCATCCGAACACAAGATATTCTCAATAGCCATAGGAGAATACCGACGTTTCGAACCGGGCGCGGGGCCGGCGGACATGGGTTCAATAAGTGGGAGGGGTGACAGCGGGAAAATTCCCGCCAATGTAGACCGTATCTGGTCTGGGTCAATGGCCGACACCTGGCCAATATTAACTCGAACTCCGTCATAATTAGGCTGTTTGTTTAACCGATGTAGAGGGTCGTCAAACTCTTCGCTTACCCGAATCGGGTCAGGAACGTAATCCCCGGTCTGAGTTAAAACGCGTGGTTTGTTAAAGCTATACCCCCGTGGAAGTGTGGCGGCAGACCACTGATCAGACTGGTACGACATATTCTCCCCCCCCCCTGGATGAAAACACCGGTGATCACGTGGTGTAGAACCCCGACAGTGAGGGTATAACGTAGAATAAGAAGTAGAAGAAAATGATAAACTCGTTCGACAGCTAGCGAAAAATATTTTTTTCGATGGTCCCAGGAGAAACGCACCAGTCTTAAGATAACCAAAGATGCCAGCGGAAAATGATAATAATAAGTTATACAACAGAAACCAAGACTTGGCCAGCGACGTAAGACACTCCGTCCAAAATAACAGTCATCTGTCCAAAATTTAATAGTTTAGTGTGTAACCCAACACTTATTTATGCACGCCCCCCGCCAGACTTGACCAGTGTTTGGATACACACCTGCAACCACGCTAACAGCACAAAGGTAAACACGATATGAAAAGGACAGTGGATAACAAAAAATAATAAGAGAATAATAACGTCGGTGGCAGAGTCTACCATATCAAGATGTCCATCCGGGTTACAGTAATAATAGTAGTGTTCTTATACCCTGTATAATATAAACAGCGTTGGTAAAAAAGAGGCAAACTAACAAAGACGTAAAGAAACCGGTGGCTTAACAGTTTAAAAAGAAAAACGGCAGGCTAGTTGAGCTCGTCAACAAGGGCGATAAACGGAAATTGGGGGGGGGAGTAAACAGGTAGAACTTAGTAAGTGGCTGAATTGGAAGAATAGAAACCATGCTGAGGAAACCCGTTTGGAGAAAGAAAAAAGAGAAATAACAGTGGTGGCAAACAGCATTACAAAGCAGGTGACCTCGGCGTGAACGGGAAAAGGGTAATATTTATATCATATCGGAAATCATTCTTCCCTACAGGATAAGGAACATTCCTCCTCCCTCTCTCTTTCACCGCGTAGTTTGTTATTCGATACGCCACTGTGTGTCTCTCGCTGATGTCAGGTCATACATATAACATCACTGAAAAGGCAAGCAGCAACTGATGTAAGCGGGTCCACAAGGAAAGGGGTGAAGGAAAATTTGCACCAGCTCCACGACCGCTGACAGGAGGGAAAGGGTGCTATTCAATATTATTTTTCTGTTTCACTCAGTCAGCGGTGTATAATTTTTTGGGCACTGTGATAGACAGACAAAATATGACCAGCTATCCATACTCGGGATATTTGAATAAACTGGCAGTGTAACACTTTACAATTTTTCGAGAGGCTGAGCCCAACCAATGAGTGTATTACAATATATCTACTCACATGCTTATATTTCACTGAACCATGGGTAGCTTGACTTTTAACCCGTCCCTCGCCTCTCCATTCCCCCCCCCAAATGATGGTAATTCGGTCTTGTAAAAACCTAAACGCACGGTATACCTGACTTTCTCTATATGAATTACTTGTTTTATTTCCACTCCTCTCCGCCTATTAATCAATTCCATACAAAGTATCATCTACGACGACAGACAAAAAAAAAACAACACATCAAATTAAATTAGTAACATGGCTCGCCATACATCAGGGGAAGTCTTCCACTCTCTCAGGTGATCGTTGGGTGTTCTTTGAGCCCATCTAAATTTGGTAACGGGTGGTATTCACACGACCTAACATCTAGCACAAGGTCATTGTATTTTAACAATGTGCTGGAAAAGGAATCTCGGTACGCGGATACTACACAGCAAGAAAAAAAAATAAACATGCTGATATAATCCTAGGTGGAACGCAGGGCACGTTCGTTACAATCCGATGCTCTCAGTGGCTATTCCCTCCCCCCTCTCTTTTTCTGTTACCTCCATCTCAACTTTTTCTTCGTCTAGGCATCCTGGCAACCAAGAACAATGGGAATGGAAGACCGTGTGGTTTGGATAAAGTGCTTACTATGTTTTGGGAGCTCCCCATAACTGGCCATCACTGACCACTATCCCGTTACATTATTTCATTTTTCTTGACTCACACCGCTGGTTGCATTGCAAAGGTACACAAACTACATATGCACACAGTTATTTACCATTGTCCTGCTTGGAATGGAGGCAATGCACAGTCTTGGTGTCCCAAGGTATATTAAAGAGAATACTAGCAATAATCGTAACGGACGAAAAAATTCAGGCAGTGGGATAGGGTGTCTTGTTCTTATCGGGTTATTTTACATAAATATTTTCAACACCACATTACTAGTGTCTGACAATTACTGTATATTTCATCGCATAATTAAGTTCACTGTGGTCCAGATGATAAGTATTTCCTTTTACTAACAAAGATTAGCATAGGAAAAAAATATCCATTCCATCACCCATCTCTGTGAGTTTGAAGTAGTGAGAAAAGATACTGCCGATTATTATTAAGAAAAATTATCACACTGTGGTATAAACCCGAACCAATTCGTATTCCACAAGATCCACTTGCCCCATTTTATTGAATATGGGAAAGGTTGAGAGACTGTTATGATTAGGACTTTATAGCTCACCTTTTCTTCACATCCCTTCGTGTTATAATTCGTAGATGGGTTTTCGAATAATGTAGAAATTTATTCTTAAGCGGACGTATGTTGACTTACTATACCTCTTTTCCAACAAAGTGTGGGAACCATGAAGGGTGTACATCTTTCCTGGTTTTAGTGAGGCCCAAAGAGAAGTGTACAATAGTCAAACTCCATAGTGGCCTTTATTCACTTTTTCGAGGAAATAAGCTCTACAGTCTTAAATATAGAGTACGCTGGGAATCACAAAAATTGCTCAGTAACAACGAACTGGGGATAGCAACTATGTACTAAATTTCTATAATAGTACTGTTAAGCAAACTAACTAGAATCCGAGTAGTGCCATGCAATCCCACCTCCCCCCTTATGCTTTCTAGTCATTCTTACTTTATCCCCATCACCCAAGATTTGTCTCTTACTTGTCAACCTGTGTTGCTACGAATGAAAAATAATATCACCAAAACTAGCCTAGTGGTTCTGTGGGGGACACCATCAGGACTAGTTCAGGGCCCTGTTCTCTTACCCTTTATCCAACATTGCCTAGTACCCAGTTGACACTATCACTTAATGGAGAAAAATAACCCAAGGAGTCAACTTTAGAATAAAGATAAAATTGTCAGCAGAGTTTCACTTGTAGTTACCACAAAGAGTGCAATACAAAATACCCAATTTTCAATAGGAAATTTTTTTTGGCTGTATCTCTATTATTCACAGATGATATATTCACTTTGCATTGGTAAAAATAATGTGCAAGGTACAACATTAGGAACCCACAAGGGTGGAGATAACTCATAAGATATAATAGTAAAATATGATCAAAACCCTACCAATGACATGCAAGGACAGATATGAATTGTATTGTTCAAGGAAGAACAACATTCTTGAATAGATTATAAAAATGAAATACACAATGTTGGTACACACCATAAACAAACAATCAATGCACAATGGGTACAACAATACTCACCCTCCCATCTGCACTGGAGGAGTGGGATGATGGAAATTCAAGGGAACCATCAGAAAATGGCCTGGGCACATTTTTTTTTACACCCACACAGATCACCACTTACCCCATCTATACATAATATATATTCACAGGACATATAAACAGAGTGTAAGTGTTATGAGCCTTCATCCTGTAACTAGGTCAAAGACTTAGTCCACATGATATATCCTCAAATGGGTCAAGAGCCTAGCACAACCATAACTAGAGATAACCACCTGGTTAATGTCATGGGGTGGGGGAATTGGTTGGTTGAACCAGTTCTTTTAGCATCACCCTTCAAGGTCTTGATGCTCTCTGCTGTAGTATTATCAACCATTTTGGTTCTTAGTACTCCTTACCTGATGTAATCTTACTATCCCCAAAAAATAATCAATAAAATCTTGTGTTGCAAATGCACCATTTCTCTATGATTTTTTCAGTTGATTTTACATAGTTTAAGCCTACGATTTTTATGGCTATTTT
>JAOPJG010000549.1:0-21540 GCA_027478255.1 Dispira simplex | reverse complement strand
TTGACCTCAGATTTAGTCTGTTTTGAGTAGCAAAAGTGGTTTGGGATATTGTATTCCAATTTTATTTCGATTATTGTAACAGTTTTTAGCAATTTTATTTCGACCAAAATCTTAAATATTCTGAAATTTTTATTTGTGAATTCACTATATTTTTAATCTGTATTTCGTGGAAGCTAGTGTTTACCATGGGTGAAGAGAGACGTTCTTCACAGAATACATCCCGCAGGGTAATCCAAGAATGCACTACAATTGGCACCCCCAGTGGGATTAGCCAGCATAATGTGTTTTACGAAGAACCTCTACCTTTTGATGAGGAAGATGTTCAGGCCTTCGTGGATGAGTTTGAAAAATATGCAGATTCCAGGGACATGACAGATAGGATGAAATGATGTCATCTTAACCATTTGTTACCCAAGAAATTACGGGCGGAATTAAAACAAATCTTTGCCAATGATGAACCATGGTCATCCATTCGTGCTTACCTCCTGGAGTACGGCGAGATTGAAGGAGAGAACAGGAAAAAGAATCAGCTGAAAAAGCTGCGGTCGTTGGCGAAGAAGAAGGTTTCAGAATACTCCCTTTCGAGATTTCTGCTGTATTATAAAAGTTATGCAGACCAGTGTGATGATGTAGCAGATGCACAGAAGTGCAAGATCTTACTTAAGGTCATTCCCAAGCACATCAAAGGTGTAATCTTCTTCCACCAACGATCCCGTTATGGCCTTCTTGGTGTGCTTGGGAATGACCTTAAGTAGGATCTTGCACTTCTGTGCATCCACTACATCATCACACCGGTCTGCATAACTTTTGTAATACAGTAGAAATCTCGAAAGGGAGTATTCTGAAACCTTCTTCACCAACGACCGCAGTTTTTTCAGCTGATTCTTTTTCCTGTTCTCTCCTTCAATCTCACTGTACTCCAGGAGGTAAGCACGAATGGATGACCATGGTTCATCATTGGCAAAGATTTGTTTTAATTCTGCCTGTAATTTCTTGGGTAACAAATGGTTAAGATGACATCATTTCATCCTATCTGTCATGTCCCTGGAATCCGCATATTTTTCAAACTCATCCACGAAGGCCTGAGCGTCTTCCTCATCAAAAGGTAGAGGTTCTTCGTAAAACACATCCCGCAGGGTAATCCAAGAACACACTACAGATACAATCAGTATCATATGATGCGATATTTGCACAACAAGTAAGGTAGTTATTTCAACCTACTAGGACCGTTTATTTGATAAGATAAAAATATGAATAAGAATTGATGATGATAAATAAGATTCCTTGCTTAGAGCGGATTATATACCGCTGGTGGGGAGGGGGGGGTTAGGTGCCTCAACGAGGATGACCAACATGTTAACCTGACCATTTTTTCACTTATTTGGAAGTCAATGTTTTGGGACCTAGCAACCATAATAGTCTCGTACTCCCAATAATTTTATTTCCTACTTCTGTCCTGTTATTTTGTGGTTTATTGCTTTTTTTGTCTTTTTTTTACAAACATACGCATTACAGCTGGTATATTTTTTGAAGTGCAATATACACCACCACGTTTTAAGCTGCTAGAAGCTTACACAACTTTTCACCATGACATTGGCACAGAAACCCCACCTGCCAGACCAACTAGTAGTACGTAGCATTACAGAGCCTGAAGAGTTCCAGTTGTGTATGCAAGTACGCCAAAATGTATTTGTGGAAGAGCAAGGGTTTCCACTTGAAATTGAGATAGACGAACTCGACCAACGTTCTCAACACTTTATTGCCTTGTTACGCCTTCCCCACAACCAAGGAAATAACCAAGAGGAAGACACTGGGATACCCATTGGCACTTTACGTATGTTCGAGTACCAGCCTCTAGTAGGTAAAATTGGTCGGGTGTGCGTTCTTAAAGAATATCGAGGGTTAAGCGTAGGTCGACGGTTAATGGAAAGCGCTCACAGGGTAGCCAAAATTGAAATAGGGTGGAAAACCATTCTCATTTATGCGCAATACGACAAAACGGTTTTCTATACTCGGTTAGGATACCTTATCCCGGACCCCACTCAGTCTATCGAGAATGGCATACCCCATGTGGCTATGGTTATGAACTTGGATCAAATTTCTTTGTAGGGCTTCCCCGATATTATATATATATTCTTGTTGTTGTACTTAATAGGAAAAATAATATTCGATCTGGTTAATAGGTAAACCTATTCACTTCATGAGAATAGGTTTACCGATTAACCAAGATTATACGAAGAACTAGCTTCGAAGTATAATCGTAAGATATCACTGGTATAAGTTCCCCTCGCTCTTGGTTATCGTTTTGATTACCTGGCTCTTGTTCAAGAAAGCGTTGATGTTTGGATTTTACTTTATTATTATCCGTAATAAACCGAATAAGTGGTCGTGGTTTACACCTGTCGCAAATTCCATAGTCATACGTTCTAAGCAAAAGTAAGAAAAAAAAGCAAATGCAGTGGAAATATTCAGGTACACAAAGCAGGAGAATCTGGTAGGAACATGGTGGATTGAATCAAGGTTGAATCCAACACATCGCCCACCGACATATCCACAGAGAGATTAGGAATGGAGATATCCGTGGAGGTGGAACTCAGCTTGGGTGAGGAACCAGGGGAGTCCAAGTTCCTGGTGGGTTCCGAGGAAGTGATCGCTGTGTGAGAAAAGTCGTCATAAGTAGAGGAAACACTTGCGGTCGAAGGGACCGTCTCTGACTTGCGACTCTTGCACTCCGGGGAAGGCGGAGTGGAAAGTGGGTCAGGGTAGGTATCCAGAACCACCGTGGCATTGTGAATTTGATGACGGGCGGTGACTACAGGCTGAGTGTAATCGTGAAGGTGTAGCTTGGATATACTCGGACGTGCAGACGGTGATCGAAGTAGTTCAGGCTGAAACGTACGGGTATAGAATGAAGAATACCGTTGGTGAGCCTGCATCGATTTAACCGCCAAGACACTAGGTAGATTTTTAGACGAAGTGTGATGCGAAACCATAACTGCTTCATCAGGGCGGAAGATAACGACGGGAATCTCCGTTACAGCTTCACGCTGACCCGTGAAGAGGAACCCCGTAGCTACCTTGACCGTCAATCGCAACGTATAACCAAATGATAAATGTAGAGAATTATTGGGTTGAAAACAGTCGGGCAACTCGAAACTGACGGTGGTGATGTAAGGATCCCGCCCAATACTACTACGGATCCTGTGTAATAACAAATTCTCCTGATGCAGAACTCGCTGGTGGGTCCACAGAGGTTTCTCAGTGGTATCCAACGCGTGACGCAGGTAGCATTGGGTGTACTCCACGAGGGCCAAGTGGGCCTTTTTAATGGGCCTAACGGTAGCGGGTTTTAACGTGAGATTTACTGAAAGTGATTCACCCGGACCCAAGCTATTCTTCAAAAAGTGGGCATGCACGTGGTACAAAAGCCGATTACCATCCAACAGGTTGCTACTTTGTGACTTTACCGCCAGAGGAAGTGGAGGTGTGACCAACGCCAGCGGTTCGAATTGCACCGCTGTAGGCATTGAATATTTCACGGGCACAGCGTCATCAGGACAATGAAGACAAGCCACCAGGGTGTAGAGGATCTCGAACATTGGAGACCTGACTGACGTGGGATAATTCATCAAGGGCATCTGGCAGGCAAAGTGATACAAGTGCAATCCAGGTTCAATGATACATAGTGGTGTATCACTCCTGTCGTTGCCCAATAATACCGTTTCTTTTTCAAAGTATACCTGCTCCAACCATTGGTTTGTGGTCAGCGTGATCGTGGACGAATTATCGATGTCATTTATTACGGGGCCACTGTTGATACGCTCTACGCCTCGAAAGCAAAGCACGAGGGACTGGGGTGAAATCGGACATGTGTTTTTGATCAAAACTACACCTGTATAACCAAATAGGGAAGGTATGATCCAGGCACATACATGGTTGTTCAAGGTCATATTGATCACATTTGAAACATATTAGCAAAATATAAGAATATTCAATAGTTTACCTGGACTACTCATACCAACATATGTGTCAAGGTAATGCCAACAAGTAGGAAATATGTATATCACGTAAGGCAACCTACCAGTGAGGACCGTATCTGGGCGACACCGAGGAATTCCAGAGTATGATGGAAATCGTATTTCGAACATGGTTTTGGGGTCTGTTCAAAAGATTAAAAAATATAGTGTATTATGCTCCCAATAGTTAGCAGAAAGGTTGGTGTCTACAAGTTTAAAAACAAACACCGGTGGTTGGTTGCTAATTAAGCAATCAAGAAAGCCACGGCCAAAACTTAACCACACGCTTTTGTAAAGAACTTGGATTTTTTTAAATACTCCACCCTCCGAGATGGCTATGAAATATATCTTTTTAGCGTATATAGACAAATAACAAGAAATCAATGGAGAAAAATGAAATGCTAGTCAATGACATATTTTTAATGTATACCCTGATCGCGAATAAATTACGAGGAGCCTGCGGTGGCTTTTTATAGCAAAGCATTTTGGTAAAAGGTAAGCTGTAAAAATGGAGATGTAAAAGACAATCGGAAAGATCTATGACTCCCACCAGTAGCCACTTTGTTTCTCATTAATCTTGCTTACTAACCAACTGATAAAATATAATTTATCGTTTTACTACAGTCCTAGGCAAAGGAAAACGCCTGAACATAGCGCAGTAACGAGTTTGAACATCACCAGGGCCTTGGTTTAGTATAGGGTGGGAATGACATGTCATTAAATTGTGACATGCCACTGTATGTGTGGCGGTTGTCCGATGTAAACGAAACAAGATGTCATGGTAGTCTATCTTTAACTTCTTTGGCATGCCGTGTTATTCGAATACTCGTCGGAGTTGCGCGCTATATTGTTTTCTACCAGTTTAAGCGAAACCCATAATAATTTACTGGGTCAATTCAATCTCGCTGTATGTCAAGATATAGCAGGGAGAGAGAAAAAAGCACATAAAGCCGACGTGATATATTTATTTTTTCTTTTTTTTATGAAGCACCTACCCTCATCAAACCGATCACCTTGTGAACATACATGTTTTCTGGGAAATAGAATATATATGTTACCATGGCTGTGGCTTTTGACAAAATCTCAGTAGCCTTGAACCCAGTTTAAACAATACCCTCTTGACGTTCGAACCTTGTAGGCGAAATAAAAAAAAGGAGGTTTAGGAAAAGTGACAATGGAGAGGTGGCGTTTTCATGTCTTCACATACACAGCTTGCCACAATGTGGGAACAGGTTTTTCGAAATGAACGCTCTACTTTTCAATTATATTAGCGTATCATGCCAGTTTTCCAACTACAAACTGATGTGGGGCTTCGAAAAAAACACCACCACATTTCAACACTTTTCGCACTCGCAACCCCTACCTGGAAATGTGAAGCACTGTGTGATCCCCGGGTACACTGAGCTGTGTATCCATAACAACAGTACACAATGATTCGGACAACGGCTTGACCATGAATTTATCCCGTTGTACTATACTTTGAAGGCGCTAGACCTGATAAATCCTTCCCCGCTATTTGGTCTCACACGGGCTCAGGAAAGATACACTAGTATATACCAAAACAAGGTGAAATCCCCCAACTAAAAACCGAAAGAAAGCCAACAATATCTCTATGCGACCTCCGTTATTTCGTAGAAACCAAACCTCATTGCCAGAAGTTCCCATAAAGGAAATAAATAGTGCTGTACGAAAAGAGGAATGGCGGATTCGGTCGAATACCAGTTTAAATGACCACAATAAGCTGTCCGGTGGTTTATCAGCCTTCCAGTGGTATCAGCTGAACTGGTAAGTAGCCATCCCCCGGGAAAAGAGCTCAACCCTGACTTATTCGATAATCGTGGTAATATTAGTTCGTTAATAAAGATTGAGAAAAAAACGAATAGAAAACGGAGCTAATTAAAATACACAACACACCAAAAGTAATAAAACGATAATCAGAACATGATGTTCTGGTAACTAGTAGAACGAATTCTCTTTTTTTTTCACAGAAACCAAAGCCAAAATAATGTTGTCAACCAACCGTACTTTTCACCTACTATAAAAATTTATGACATTAGATAGAGGTGATATACATCCATATCTTACAAACATCCTTAAAGTTACGAGCGTTTAACACCGAGGGAAGGGAACTTAGGGAAATCCCAAAAGTACTTCACTAGCTGGATGCTTGACTTCGTATTTGAACTGAATAATCTGTTTATCGTTAGGCGCCAGACAAAGGGACCACACCAGACTACCTCGTGGTTTGCGAGACGCCAATGGTAAGTGGGGACCTGTCAGCACCATAGGAGGGGTATCCTGATGAGAAGGTGGGGTCGGGGTCGTCGAGGCTGGAGAGCTATTAGTCACTTGACGTTTAGCCAGGCTCTGTGAGAGACGCCGAGGGGATGAAATGGGGATTGAATCATCGGGTGCCAAAGCGGTGGTATCTTCGGAGTCAATTTCACCTTCCTTTACCAGGTCGGCTCTCGGTTCGACTAGTTTGACAGTACACTTGTCTTCACTGCTCAACGGCAGCTGATCTTGTACCACCAGGTAAACCGTAGTACTGTGTTTGGTATTATGTACCTCAATGCTCTGGGTCATCTGGAGTGTAGCTTGGGAGGACATGAAACCTTTACTGGTACTCTTTTCCTTGATGGCTGGGGCATAGGTCACACGAACACTGGGGTCAGCACCAAAGAAACAAGTAAAGTACTCGGTAGGGCTGACGTGATTTAGTGAGGTAATGGTCACAAAGGAACGGTCGCAGAAAATGCGGGCTAAACCGGGCAACAAAACATACGTGGAAGTGTTTTTGATGCGAGCCTGGAGAAACACCCGGGGAGATAATTTGGGAACCGTAAAATGTTTGAAGGTAGCTTCGGCACGAAAATGACCGATAGTTACCCGATGCTTCTCACCGTCCGAGGGTAAGGTAACGGAGCTCGGCAGGATAAAAGTGGTACTGGTGAGGCCCATTCGAGAGGTGATGGTAGGAACGGGTGGCTGGAATTCAACCCGTGGCTCGGACATCGTCATGGCGACAGCTGATGACTTGGGTGCTCCCATCACGGACATTAAACCAGGAGCAGCGGGCCGCCGGCCACTACGACTGACTCCACCGAAAGCAGACGAGGCTGACTTGGTCTGAATACTATTGGAAAAGATAAGCCATTCGTTCAAGGTGGGTGGGGAGGAACCCTGGTGTGGCAGGGCTGTGGACAATTCCATAGTGACATTGTCCCAGTTTTCACCCGTTTTCTGACTCACTTCAGCCAAGTATGTGATATCGAGAGCACGGGTATCAGTGAAAGCACGTAGATCATAGAGAGCTTCCCACGACACCTGTGATACAACGTAGGATAAAATCAAGGTCATATCCAATGGAATGGGTTCCGGCGTAGCAGAGACGGGGGGACACTCGACCACGGCTTCTACCTGATACTGACGTAAGGCATCCTGACCGTTCTCCCACGTATTGTTCACGGTGTGGTCTAGTTGCTCTTGCAAGATGTTGATTTCCTCGTCCAATTTACGTCTCTGCTCACCGATACGATGACAAGAAGTACGATAGTATCCGGTGAACTCCTGGATGGCCTGTACGTTATTAGTAACGAGGTGGGTCGAAGTAGTCGCGGAAGTTGGGCACAGGGAAGCGCTACTGGCGAATTTCTCCACCAAATCCAACTCATTTTGCAGCAGAGTTTGTTCCCATTTCAACCCATTGACACGTTTACGCAGCGCCAAGACCATTTCTTGAGAACTGGTGGACTCGTCGGAAGATAAGGGGCGAGTGGCAATATCCACCAGGGTCGCTGAAACACCCGGAGCCAACTTCATTCGTACACTGTCCACCTGGAGCACACCTGGCAGTCCCTGTACCTTTACCCGATACCTTTGGGAGTCCTCCTCATTGGAAATGAGAGGAACCCGCACATGGCGTACGAGCAGGGCTTGATTCTGATATACAGTTACCCGGTCGAGGTTGGTTTCATGAAGCGCTACGGAAGTGGTGTGCGTAGAAGTCATGTTAAACGAATAATGTGAATAACGGAAAGACTGTATGGCTTAATAGGAACTAGTGTTTCAATACCCAGTAACAACAGAAGTATTGATATGTATAGGGAACGTTGACAGGCCGTGAGTGCCGGGATCTTATATAGACGATGCTTTAATTCTGGCCTGAAAAATGGTATTAGGGTTGACCTGTAACAAGGGACTGGGATTTTTTTGTCTTGGCGTTTTCCATGAATCCAAGGACATCATAGAATATACTTCACACCTGCATAAGGTGAGTGGATCACAAGCTATTGTCCTCACCAGGACTCGTAACGTGCATAATCCTTACCAATGTAGTAAACCATAAAAGTGTGACACGCTCGTAGGTATCACCATTTACCCCATGGGCTTTTCGACAATTTCATCCTATTGATATTGATAGTAAATTCCTACTGAGCATTAAAGTATGACTATCCTATCACAGAATACACACACTACCACTAGAATAATCCCTGATAGTGTGGTTCTTTATGGAAAAAGTTTCGGTGAACAGACAAGAAAAACAGCACCGCTTGATGGCAGTTGCCTGTCCCCACTAATCAATTACACCCCACAACTAAATGATAGTATATGTTTAGAACATTCGTGAGCACCGTACAGCTGAAGTGAGTTGACGGATAACCAGTTTGGACATGTGAAAGCTTTGTTTCGCCTTGTTGATTGGATCCAAAACAAAAGAGTAGGAAAAGGCAAACGTATTTTCAACATTTGCATCAATGCTATGTGTCGTCTACTGCTTAGACCATGGAAACTTTCATGTCATGCGCCCGATACAAAAAGGTATTTTTAACTGCGAGTGGACTGGGGTAAAAGGGGGCACGCTATAGACAAAGTCTGTCAAACCCGTTTTAGCAGACGGTGCTATTTATAGTTCTCATTGCAACAATAATGGTCAAGCCCACCGAACTTGATAAAACCCCAAGCGAGTGCCATTGCGGGCTTTTAATTGCTGGATGAGCCATTGGACTTGGTCGATCATTGAGTGCAGCACCAATCCTCTTTAGCTATTGCGACCAATCGATATCCGCTGTGCATATTTTTCGCCACTCTCGGCACTTAGTGCTCATCGTGGTCTCTGACTGAATGCATGGGGTCAAGTATATAGTACCAAAGGGAAGACACCTACACCAGGTGAACTGCCTGTTTAATTTTTTTGTTCAAAGTGGACGTAACCACTTGTTTATTTTTTGCAAGTGGCTTCTGGTTGCGCTAATTTCGGTCGTTGGTGCTTCAGGTACAAGGTCAACTGGCCCTTTTTCTATCTAGTTGTTCCTGTCAATCGATAAAAAGGTAAGTTACACCAAGTTTATGAAATTCTGTCCCATTTTGACTGAAAGACAAGTGTGGACTTTTGTGGTTTAGATGGTTGTCTGACCAGGCGAAATCTATAGCTTCTAAATCATATGCATGGCAAGTCCACGGTACCACCAGTGGCCCCCATTAGCGGGACCAACACGAATCTACCTTTACTGGTTTGATTTTTTTGCCTAGTGATAAAGGTCCTGGGTTTCATCCTAGTGAAATAGGGGGGAGGAACGAGGTGTAGTATACGCCACGAATCACTATCACCAATGACTATGAGGGCTGTGGTGAGGCACTAGCATAAGAATAGAAACATCTTCCCACATTGTGTGCGGTTGCTATTCTTAGTGCCGACGCATGGAATCACAGCATGGGAAAAAGGCTTTGTGCTGGTTCAGTTGGTTTTGCAATTGTCACGACAAAACCCGTCAGGACTTCAATATGTATTTTTTATTGGTATTATCACCCAAAGTACAATTATTCACTGTCATTTTTGTTTTTGTTTTTTTCCTATTCGTGAAAATCTGTTCTTTGTACGGTCTATATCATTTTTCGCATGGTAATATCTGCTTAGGATTTTGGTACTTGCGACTGTCCTCCGCCTTCTCGGCTTGTATTCGCCATAGTGTAAGTTTCGTTTTTTTTGGACGTTCTCAGACCAGATAACTTATTCTAAGGGGGACGTGGGTAGTGCTAAGCAGGAAATTGGTCGTTTCGCAAGATCGTACCTCCACACTGCAGGGGCAGGGCAAGACGTAGCCACACAAAAGGGGATCGATGGTCAATGTCTCTCGGCACAATATACGCAGAACTTGCTGTGATGTCTATTGCCGTACTCCGTTTAGTGTTTTCTATTGATACTCAGACCTTAAATCCACATTGGTTTCCAGGTGTTTGCCCAAAAGCAAGGCGACAAAAAATACTTTACAAACTCCGGTTTGGGGCGGGCCTGTTGGTCTCTCTGCCCCTGAATCATTGTTTTAGCTTTATCTCCTTAATTGTTTTCCTTTCGTGGCATTTAAAATACTGTTGACATACGAAAAAAGGGGGATACTAAGTGACCCCAATGTACTAACTCTCCCTTGTGTTTGTGTGGGTGTATTCTTTTTTTTATTCGGCCAACACTTGGTTATTTTTTTACTCCATTTTTCCAGTCGTAACTCGTTCGTCAGTGTTACAGTATTCCAACCTTTTACGGCTGCTCGTTTTCTTTTCTCTCTTCTATTTTTCATTACGGTGTGCTTTTGTGCAGAAACAGTCCTTTGCCTCTTTTTATACTGAGGCTGTGTGCTCTTGTCTGTTGGTAGAGCGAGGTGCGTCCGTGTTGCTTATGTGCGACCAACTGGTATTACTCTCGGCCTTTTGCTTTTTTCCCCGTTTTCTCATGCGTTCCCAGTTGAGAGTCGGTAATTTCGGTTTCCTCCATTAAGTTCATCTTGTTATCTCCCGAACATTATTTCTGTAATTAGCATCCTCTTCTTTTTTGTCAAAGCTACATACCCGTTTATCGGAATCCCGTCTCGGTAGTAATATGGGTAAACGTAGTCGTCAACGCGCCCAAGAGGCTTTGGCCGCGGGTGAAATCTGCGAAGACTTTACCCAACTCGGTTCCGGCGCAACTGACGAAACGATGGCTGCCGTGCTTGCCCAATGCTTCAGCCAGGAGCGCCCCTATATCAATATCCAATCTTCGGTATTGGTGTCAGTTAACCCCGGACGCCCTCTGGCTATCTACAACGATGCGCACGTTCAACAGTACGTGGAACAGTGTTATCGGTTGTTCGACCGTCAGCAGCAGCAGCCGATGGCACCACACATTTTTCAAACGGCTGCCCGTGCCTATTTTCACCTGCGTCGGTTGGGTCAGGACCAGTCCATTGTTCTTTCGGGTATGACAGCCTCGGGTAAAACTCAATCCTATCACCATATCGTCAACGCCTTGTGCGCCTTGTCCACCCACGCCAAAAAGGAACACAAGTCTCATACCCAACTTCACCACACCTTGACCGTTCTAGAGGCCTTTGGTAACGCTCGCACTACCACCAATCCCAACGCCTCTCGCTTCGGTATGTGGCAAGAAATTCAGTTTAACGAGCGGGGAAGAGTTGTGGGTGCCAAATCCTTAACCTACTCACTCGACCGGTTCCGGGTGAGCAACGTACCCCCTAATGAGCAGAATTTTCACATTTTCTACTATCTACTACAGGGTTCGTCCGCGCAGGAACGTAGCACATACCAGTTGCACGAAGCTGGTCACTTTCGCTACATGACACCCATGGCCGACCCCACCAAGAGTCGTTTCTCGCGCACCAGCTATGTAGAAACGGACAGTAGCGACAAGTCTGTCAAATTGGAGGACGTCAAAGCCGCCCTGCGCTCCCTAGGTATGAAATCTCGTCTACAAACCCAAATGTTCCAGCTGTTGGCTGGTATTTTACACTTGGGTAACGTAGAATTCACGGAAGCGGATAACACCAACGAGGCAGCCACGGTTCGTAACCCTGAAGTGTTGTGCACTGTGGCCAACTTTTTAGGGGTGAGTCCCGATACCTTGGAAGGTGGGCTCATGTACAAGTCCAAACTAGTGGGCAGCGAACTCTGCACCGTGTTCCTGAACTTGGAAGGCGCAGAACAACAACGGGATGCCCTTGCTCGGGTACTCTACTCCCTCATGTTCACATGGTTGGTCGAGTATATCAATAAGCGCACCTGTCATGAACAACCCGCTAATTTTATCGGTATTCTGGACCAGTACGGGTTTCAAACCACCACATTGAACCGGTTCGAAACCTTTTGCATCAATTTTGCCAACGAGAAATTGTCCAAGTACGTGCTAACCGACATCATGTCGGACCAGTCAGCTTTCAACGACGAGATTTTGTGCGATGGGATCCCATTACCCCAAGTGCCGTTCAGCACTTTCCTATCCACTCACGATTTGTTTGTGGGTCAACCCAAGGGTTTAGTTGCGGCGGCCCATACCTTGGCTACCTCGAAAAGCCAAGACCCGACCAAATGGGACACTGAACTCTATCACGCCTTCCACGAGGTTGGGGCAGGCCACGCGTCCTACACCCCCGGTGCGGCCCCCTCCACTGGCACCAAACGACGCAACACGATAGGTACCTTTACCATCCAGCACTTTATGCAACCTGTGCAGTACACTATGGACCGCTTTGCAGAAAAGAACACAGAAACGGCGTTACCTCCCGATTTTATTAATCTGTTCCGCGAATCCGGTCACAATATTTTTGTAAATGGTCTGTTCAACTCGGGCGCCATTGCGACTGAGACTCATCCTAGTCACCAGGATACCGTGGTGTCGGCCCAGCAGTCGACTAAACCCACCCGTCGTCCCACCCGTAAATTTACCAAGCGAATTCCCAAGAGTCGCGTGGATCCTTCAGCACTGTCACCCGATGAAGCCTTGCGTCAGGCCCACGAGACCGTCCAGGCTAAATCTGGTATCACCATTTTGTCAGAATTGGACAGTACTCTCAATGACCTATTCGCCGCCATGGACGAAACCAAAGTATGGCATGTAGTGCACATCGTGGCGAACCGTGGGGATGTCGGTAACCACCACCAATTGGCTGATCAGGGATTTATCCAGCAGCAGGTCAAGGCCTTGGCGTTGCCGGATATAGTGCGTCGTCGACCAGTGGAATTTACCATCGGGTTCACCTTTGAGGAATTCGTGACACGCTTCCAGCCTGTAATGGCCAGTGTGGATGCCCACCGTAGTCCTTTGCAAAAGGTGGAAGCCCTCGCTGCGGTATGGGGTTGGAACGCAAACGTTCACTTTGCCGTGGGTCATTCCAAGGTGTTTTTCACCGAGACTACTTGGAAGTCTTTGGAAGACAACCTCCGGGCTATAGAAAAGGGTGAACGTGCCGTTGATCGGGGGAGTCGGTACGATGGCCAAACCATAGGTGGTGATCAACATGGCATGATGGTCGGGTACCCTGCTGATGATACCCGATCCGTCACCTCAGGATATAACGATGGTCAAGAGTCCGATCGAGCCTTATTGAGCTCGTCGGGTGATGTACGACAGTCTCATTATGGCGGGGCTGCCCCGCTGCCCACGCGTCGCTTTATGGGAGCGGCGGCTGTGCCACATTCCAGTTATGATTCGGACGCGGGTAGTGTTGCTGCTAGTGATGATGAGTTTTTGCATAGTGGGAACCGTCGTGGACACGGGGCTCAAGATGAGAAATCGGTCATCGGCAGTGATTTCGGAGAACCGGCCGGTAACGATCGAAGCAAATCGGCCATGGATAAGGAAGCCCTGACTGCCGGGGAACCTCGTGAAGAAGATGTGGAAGAAATTCCAATCACCCGAGCCCGACGTTGTTGGGTGGCCACCACTTGGATTCTCACTTGGTGGATTCCACCGTTTTGTTTGTCCAAGGTTGGTCGGATGAAACGGCCGGATGTCCAAATGGCCTGGCGGGAAAAAGTGGCCATTTGCTTATTGATTGTGCTGTTGTGGGCTGTGCTTCTATTTTACATTGTCGGATTTTCTCTCCTTTTATGTCCCAAGCAGTACGTGTATACGGAAAAGGATGTCGGATTCCACACCGGGGCAGATGACATGTGGGTGCACGTGCGGGGTGTGGTGTATGATGTGTCAGATTTGGGTAACCAACAGCACGGTATCAGACGCGGTGCACCGGCCACTACGGACGAAATTGGTATGTTTGCGGGCAAAGACATTAACGGTACTTTTCCCATGGCCATTGTGGCGGCTTGTCCGCAGCTCGTCCAGTCGTCGGCTGATCCAAACGGTATTTACTACTTGGAAGTCGATACCACTAAAGTTAACCCCAACGATTTCCCCTTTATCCATACGGCTGGCCGATCGGGTGTGACCGAAAAGTTGAAGAACCCTCAGTTCTTCACCAAGTACGCCATTCCGGGAATGAAGCGTATGAAAAAGGGTGACGTAGTGTGGGATAGGGACTGGATTACGGAGCATCGTAAGAAGGAAGGATACCGTTGGCGTATTATCAACGACGAGGTATTTAATCTCAACGAGTACTTTACCACCAAGAGCGCCCATGCCATTACCGAGGACAACCCCAGTGTTTTTAACTATGGATTTTTGGACAACCGGGTGGAAGCTCTCTTTAGCGCGGATACCAGTACCCCTACCGACGTTACCGAGCAGTGGACGACCAAGATTCCTTCCAACGTCCGCTCAAAACATTATAATTGTATGAAAAATTTGTTTTATATGGGACGTGTGGATACCCGGAACGACTTGCAGTGTACTTTCCCGTACTATTTGCTGTTGGCCTCGTCCGTTTTGTTGGTGACGGTAATTGCCATCAAATTCTTGTGTGCATTGCAACTCATGCCCAAGCGGAAACCCCAGGTACATGACAAGTTTGTCATTTGTCAGGTACCTTGTTATACCGAAGGGGAGGAAGGACTCCGTCGTACGATTGATTCACTCGCGGGATTGGAATATGATGACAAGCACAAGTTGATCTTTTTGATTGCTGACGGCAACATTATCGGAAGTGGTAATGACAAACCTACCCCGCGTATTATCTTGGACATTTTGGGGGTCGACCCTAAACTGGATCCGGAACCCTTGAGCTTTGTCAGCGTAGCCGACGGGGCTAAACAGCATAATATGGCCAAGGTGTACTCGGGTTTGTACGAATTTGAAGGACATGTTGTACCTTATATCGTGGTGGTCAAGGTGGGTCGTCCTACCGAACGATCCCGTCCTGGTAATCGTGGTAAACGGGATTCCCAGGTGATTCTTATGAATTTTTTGAACCGGGTTCACTTTGATTCGGAAATGACCCCGTTGGAATTGGAAGTCTTTCACCAGATGAAGAACGTGATTGGAGTTCACCCTAGTTTGTACGAGTACATCATGATGGTGGACGCCGATACTGACGTTTTACCCGATTCCCTCAACCGATTGATCGCCTGTATGGTGCACGATTCCCGTGTCATTGGTCTCTGTGGGGAAACTCGCTTAATGAACGAAGACTTGTCGTTGACCACCATGATTCAGGTGTACGAATATTTTATTTCTCACCACATGGCCAAAGCGTTTGAGTCATTGTTTGGATCGGTAACTTGTTTACCCGGTTGTTTCTGTATGTATCGAGTGCGGACCCTCAAAGGCCAACCTTTGATTATCCACAATAAGGTTATTGAAGGGTATTCGGAAAATCGAGTCGATACTCTTCACAAGAAGAACTTGCTGTCTTTGGGTGAAGACCGTTATCTCACCACGTTGATGATGAAACACTTTCCTAGTTACAAGATGAAGTTTACGTCGGACGCGCAGGCTCGGACCTTTGCTCCTGAGAAGTGGTCTGTGTTGTTGTCACAGCGGCGTCGGTGGATTAACTCGACTGTGCATAACCTGGTGGAGCTGATGTTCTTACCCGAGCTGTGTGGGTTCTGTTGTTTCTCTATGCGCTTTATCGTGTTTTTGGACTTGTTTGGTACTCTGGCTATGCCGGTGACCATTGCTTATCTAGGTTACCTGTTGTATCTTGTCATTTCGGACACCAACGACGTGGGTTACGTTTCCCTGATTTTGTTGGCGGCGGTGTACGGGTTGCAGGCGCTTATCTTTTTGGTTAAGCGACAGTGGCAGCATATCGGGTGGATGATTATCTATATTTTGGCCATTCCCCTGTTTTCGTTCTTTTTGCCGGTATATTCATTCTGGCACTTTGACGATTTCTCGTGGGGTAACACCCGTGTGGTGGTAGGTGATAATAAGAAACAGTTGTACATCACCGATGAGGGCAAGTTTAACCCCAAGGATATCCCTATGAAGAAGTGGTCCCAGTTTGAACAAGACATGTGGGAGGCCCAGTCCAATGGGTCGTTTGACTCGCCAGAATCCCCACGTTCTGGTAGTCGGGCTCATTCCCGGCAGTCGAATAGTCGTCCTATGACCAGCATGAGTCACGGCGGTGTGGGAATGATGCCACCTACTTTGCCGCACATTGGTGGGGTGAATAGTCGACCGGGGTCGCGGGCGGATATAATGTCACAGTACGGTAATAATGGGACCTCGGGTGGACCCCATAACATGTTACCCCCGACAGCGGTGGGAGGTCCTTTGGATGTAAACATGAGTATGAATCGTCCAATGAGTACCGCGAGTAACCACCAGTACCCGCCACCTCCTAGTGGAGCTGTTCGTAACTCGCGTTATACCAGTATGGTAGGTAGTACACCTGATTATCGCAATTCCCGGGCCATGTCCCAAATGGGCTGTGAAATGCCTCATGGTGGTGGTGTTCCTAGTGTGTACGGTGGGCCGCCCGATCTGGGAGGTCCCACTCGTCCTATGAGCTCGACTTCCCATTATTCGGCGATACCCAGTGGTCCCCATCATCCGGCCAGTATTTACATGGGTGGTGTGCCACAAGGATATGAAGGTCTCCCGTCCGATGACGAAATTCTGCATGAAATTCGTAATATTTTGGCTACGGCGGATTTGATGACTATTACCAAGAAACAAGTCCGGGAGCGTTTGAACGAACACTTCCGCTGTAACTTGGCGCCTAAGCGGGATTTCATTAACTCGAGTATCGAGATGGTCCTACAGGGTAATCTCTAATCCCAGTTGTGAGAGTGAAAGTGCCGTTTTTGGACTTATTCATTTGTTTTTCTTTTCTTTTCTTTTGCATATCTCGAAATATTGTCGGTATGTGTAATATTTTTTAAGTGTCCCTCATTGCGTGTGTCCTCATCCTATGGAAGCATCTGGAAGTGGTTGGTAGTCATGGTACAACATAAATTCTCGCTATCCATCCTATTTGCGTGTGAGTTTCGAATGGTGGAGTTGGATGGGAATAATGTTGCTATTTTTCCTTTTTCATTGCTGGATTTTTTTACACAGCGGCATCTTTAGTTTTTGATATCGATTTCTTTTAATTTTCTTTCTGGAACGGGCACGCCATCCCTAGCTATTTATCTGGTTATTATCAGCTAATACATACTTCATTACTACTTTGATCTTAGAACCTTGGTAGGTTAAATTCATAAAGCGTATTGCAATGAAATGGAAGTGGAAGTGGAAGAAAAGGCTTGGCAGACATCGAACCGGATGGATGTTCTCCAGGTTCGTGGAAATTGTGAAGGAGGTGAAAGATGCATAATGACGACAGGATAGTAGATAACAAAGACAGTAGGAAATGGTGAAGATTTGGTAAAAGTACATGGCTGTTGGGCATTGATGATTAGTTGTAAATCTCGGGCGAAAATGAAGGCAGACTTGCTGTTTATGTAATCTATAGATTGTAGCTGTATACAGATAGCAACGGATGTGTTAATTTTTACATGGTGTACCAAATATGAAGAATACCATTTTTAAAATATAATCGTAGATTCTGAATCGTTCATTTTTCTTTACACCCGAAATAAACAAGGACAATGTAAACGGGCACCACTTTATCATATCAGTAACTGGCTGTCCAGTATAAATATGCAGCAAGTAGCGTGTCCCCAATATGAGTGTGAGTATTTGTTAAACCCATTTCTACTACTTTTTTTATAACGGATATACTTTATATTCATTCCATCGTTTATTATTCACTGTCTAGCCTACTTGTACTATCGAAGATTTACCCGTATACTCCCACTGATTATCCATATCTTTTTATCTGTGGCTCACATACCTTTTTTGGCTGATTCGCTACGTTATTCTTATCATCCGTATATTTTAGCTTTAACTTTTTCGATTCCTATCTAGAATTAACCAATACACTCCGTCGTTCTCATGAGACTGTTTTTGACGCTACTGTCGGTGGGCCACCTCACCTACTCCCTAACTTGGGGATTACAGTCACGTATGCCTGGCTACCAACGCAACCCGACTATGCCAATTCGCAGGTACTACCCGGATACCTCACTTACTTGGCCACAAGAACCAGACTCTCACGAAAATACGGATGGAAGGGAAGTGGTGCATTCATCTGTAGTACCGGTTTCCAGTGCAATGTATCCTACGGCCGCTGCAGCTTCCCCGACAGTGCCGTCCGGTGACCCGGAGAGCACCCAGGGTACTGGTATGACTACTTTGTTCATAGGTGTTTCGGCTTCTGCAACTCCATCTGGTTTAGACGATAGTGCTATCCAGATCTCGCTGTCACCGATAACCACCCCTTTGACCACATCACCTTTTACCCTACCGATGTACAGACCGAATGATATATCCCAAACGGCATCCTCCTACCCGGTGGATACGCCATCCAGTGGGGTGGATGACTGTGAATCCCTGTTGGTGTCGCCCCGTGATTTCCCACGAACGTCTAACCCGACTACGCCTACACCAGCGGCCACTCCGAGTAGTGACCTACCCGAAGTTCCTGCTGACTTCATCTCCGAATCCGAATCACTTTACGCTACGGTTGTACCATCGGACCGTGATTCTAGATCCATATCCCCCACCGAGGAGACTCCGACAGCGGTAGTAAGAAATACTGATCAGGATCACGAATCGTCGCACCAACCCACTTACCCCGTGGTCACTCCGGAGCACTCGTCGACTCCGACCACTACTCCCAGTGGCGATGGAAACGTCACGGGTTCAGAGGGGGGCTATAACGACGGTGTGGCATCGGATAGCTATCGAGCAGGTGAAGTAGATCCCACCATGCCAGATGTACACGATGATTCTACACTGACTACGAGTCCGTCTGCCATCACCCTTATAGTCACCATTAGTGGCGACTACCCTGTCCCCTCCGCTCCTACTACACCAACCACTACCACTTGTACTACAAGTCATACAGGGCAACATGGTACGTCCTACTCATTTATTGGTTGGAGTAATGTGCCTATTGCTACGCCCTTTACGTATTCGGCTTCACCCAATCCACAGTACGTCACTCGTTATCATACGATTGAAGCTCCCGTGGTTGCCACACCTACAATGACACCCGACCACGATTAAACCCCTTTTTCCATATCATTTTCACTGCCTAAATCACCATCCCTTTTATATTTGTTATATATCTCAGTGGTTTAGTCCAAATTGGGTAACGGGAAACCTATGATGCACAAGGTACATGACCTCGGTAGTTGTAAACTTTACAACACATTATATCATATTTTTATCAAAAAGAAACTTTACATCCCCTTTTGTGAATCAATACCTGCCAATACTCTCGCCTTTCTCGCTTTACCATTCTTTGAAATAAATCATTATAACGGCCAAAACATGGCTATGAACTGTTACAGGTTGACCTAGACCGAAAGTAATGAACCAGAAAAGAATAAATTTTGGAGAACATGCGACCATTGGCTTTATACTTCCGTTCAACGCTTTGATGTATCCGCGACTATTCGATTAATCCAGGGAAGTATGTAAAATAGCTGAAACTTTCATTAGGGCATAGTAGCTTGTCGAAATTGCCACAATATGCGGCTCCTATCTTACTCTGTCCATGCACTACTGAGCCGGTTCAGCTCGTATACCTTGAATTGGAAAAAGAGCAACGCGGGGATGTGCAAGGCCATACCTTTACTGCCAACCCATATTCGCGTCACTGTGGATTAGCCAAAATAGTGCAATACGTATCTATGGTACACTAAAAGCAGTAAACATACCAAGGCATTGTTGGTACTGGCTCTTTTTCGTTTATATTTCCATACACGATGCTTTTACGAAAAAAAACCATCGGAATGCGAAGGAACGGCTATGTTTGCATTAGATTTCTAGTGCAAGATATGAAAGTACCGACATTCTGTTCTACACGATACAAAGCATAACTCAGGGCACGTCAAAGTGGTGGTGATGGAGTCATTATGTATTGGGTATCAAAGAAATTTTCCCACGTGGTTGGCGCAAAATCGAACTGTAAAAAAAGTAGCACTATCTGATGGTAATGATGGGGTAATAAGCGCCCAGTGATATCAATATGGATACTTCTTTTCGACTATATAGCGAAAAATCCGCCGGCATTGAATGGGTCTCTCACAAATTTCTATTGTTTAAGTTGTAGTTAGTACATCTTCGCTCCAAATCGCTATATACACGAAAAAATGTACCCATATGGGTAGTTTTTTTCCACTATATAGAGAAAAATCCGCCAGCGTTGTGTAGGTCTCTTGCTAAACCCTATTGGTTACAACGCAATTGGTACGTTTTTACTCTGAATCTCTATATAGTTGAAAAAAAATCACCCATATGGGTGTTTTTTCGACTCTACAGAGCAAAATCCGCAGATTTTAGGTCGAAATAAATCACGCGATTTTTTGGGAAGAAAAACTCGCCTCCTTTTCGTAAAATGCTTGGTAAATAGAAAAACCTATTCACATGCGTTCGAATTAGCTCTTCCACATGCGAATGAGTTAATCTTTCCACATGCAAATAGGTTTTCCTATTTACCTTCAATTATACTCCGAAGTAGCTTCGAAGTATTAGTATCCATAATAAAGATAGCAAACTGGGGGGTGAACACCTTTCCACTGACATTTATGGTGATGTACTAACCATTAATGCCAGCATGTGCAAATAGTACTAGGTGGTGCTCGCACATGAAAAACACTCCCTAGGTATGCCATAATTTATTTACCACCAACCATACAGGCGTACAATGTACAGTTGGCACCACCCTTGTTCTAATTTCCTAACCAAAAAATTACACAATGAAATACACACAACATAGGAATGATCATCTAACACCCATAACTACAATACACTTGTCACAATGATTAGAATACACGAAATCCTGAAAACTAAAATAATATGCTAGTATTTGGGTAAACTAGACCTTTAATAAACTAAGGATTAATGATATAAACTATAAACTAGATACTAAACGAGAGAGAGCCTGAGACAAGTGAATGAATAATCAGTGTGTGTTTTATACCAGCGAACGATCTGAGGCTGGGTCTTAGTCACGTGATATACGCTGAGGAAGGAGGCGGGGAAACACCAAATATTAACATAATAAAAATAAAGCAAGACATAACCCCTAACTTCTATAGTCATTCCACACCCAATACCTCCTTCTAAAGAGCCAGCCAATACCAGTATTGGTCCAATACGACTATAACAGGGTGTGGTAAAACCATCTCTAAAGAATGTTTGAACAGCCAGTCTTTTGAAACTGTTTTATTCTTTAAAGGGCTACCAACTAATAAAAGATATATATATATGATTCCTAAAGGAAAGAAAAGCTTC
>JAOPJG010000548.1:0-21567 GCA_027478255.1 Dispira simplex | reverse complement strand
TCTAGATCCCAGGCCAGACTACCACTGGAATTAAGTTGGTGACCCAGACTCTCCGCCGAGGCCGTGCGGTGAGGTTGGTCAAATGGATTGGTGATACTCGAACCAGAAGGGCGAGTGGAGCTTCCGGCGCTTTGGTGCTCGTCCATAAGGAAGAGCGCCAACTTTTCATCCGATATGTTCAGATGAGTGGTTTGTTCGCATACCTCTAACGCTGCCAAACGTAAAAGGTATTCCAACAAACTGAGTTCACTGTGTCGGGGAGAATTAGTATACAGTAACATCTGGGTCTTGTCTTTTGTAGGGGTTCCTACTACTGTTGAAGGACCTGTCGCATCGGGGGTGGTCGGTTCATAGGACTTATCCGGTACTTTAGACAAACGACCGGTACGCATCGCACGACCTTTTTCCTGTACAATGACGTCCTTATTTCTCGCTTTAGAGCTACGGGTTACTCGGGTTTGTCGCCTTTCGTCATCGTTGTGCTTGTCCTCCGCGTCGCTGTTGTCCTGGTCCACCTGACCCGGTTCTATGTCGGATACATCGGATTCAACCTCCTCCCCAAACACTTGTAAAGCCAGCCACTGGAAACCCGGGGTGGTAGCACCAGTTTTTGGAGGAAGAGGTCGGTTAGGAGTTTTGGGAATGGTCCGGATAACAGGTTTCTCTGCTGGTTTAGCTTGAATAGTCCGGGAAATATCCCGACCAACTCCGGCGTTGGTAGAACCCTGCACTGACTCATTCAAGGCAAGGGAAGCCAAGGACGAGGCAAGAGATGGAGTGGAAGGGGTAGCGTCACCCGTGGGACCCGAGGGGATAGTTTGGACCTGAAGCACCAAAACCGGACGAGTGGAATCTTCAATGTGAAGTAACTGACCGGCCGAACTATAATGAAGTCGCACAATATCAATGACTGGATAAACCCGCGTCTCCCCCGGGACACACGTATCTGAAGTAATGTTGGTAAGAGATAGGTCTTCGTGGTAGCGGCCATCGTTGAGATCTTCCACCAGTACAAATTCGTACGCGTATGACATCATCGGGTGCCGCACCCGTCGCAAATAACCCCGACACTTGGGGTACTCTTCTTTCCATGTAAAATCATTATGGGCTTTATGACGAACCGAGCTGGTAAAAAGGGAAAATAGCGTAAGGGTAAACTGAGGTTGAACCTCTATGGACCACGGGATGTTTCCCGCTGGTGAACCTGGGGGTGAAGAAGAGTCCAGTGACTTGAACGACGCCGGGGAACTCACACCAGGAGCAGGGGAGGTCGCAACTGTAGGGGATGCTCTAGTCGCCGGGAATAAAACCGGAGACTGAACGAAATCCTTTTCGACGAGCTGTAAACAAGACGAGGCTTGCAATAACCGAGCCGGGGACACGGTAGTTGGCAAACCCGCTCCCAAATGGGCCCCCGAAGTGGTCAGGGCTAAATTTAGAAACGGTACCATTTCCCCGATACGGTGCAAAAGATCACGGATCTCTTTTTGCAACCCTTCAATCTCTTTTTCAAATTTCGGGGTCACTTTCTTATCACTACGGGTCTTGGTAAAGATCCGTTGTTGGGAATCATCCGCCAATTGGGCCTCCAGCTGCTCCAAGTGGCGACTAAGACTTTCGGTTTGTCGACGCAGTGCCGTAGTCAACGGAATGACCGCCGTGAGTGAAGTATTGCCGCGGGCCGCTAGAATATCAATGAGGTCAATAGCCGGGACGACCAGCCGTAATCGCATCTCCAGTTCGCCGCGCAGTTGTTCCATTTCTTCTGTTTGTTTGGATGGAACATCATTAACGAATTTTGTAAATTTTTGCTGAAAGAAGAAATGGAGATGTATAATATAGAGTTAACGTGTTAACCATGACGGGATTAGTTGCTATACGATATTTCTGCCGTCATATGATGGCTGCTTTTTTTTAACCAAGGTCCATCATATCGTGAACTCTGCGTTTTAGCTAGAAGCAAGCATGAATCCCAATAACCTGATGTGGCCAGTGTTTTGATGAAACGGTCACTGTCGGGGAGCTCCGATAACTGCATTCAAGACCATAATACCAAAGACTGTCAAACACCAGACTATCCATTGGCTATTCCCACCCTCCTCTTCTTCTTCTTCTTCTTCTTCTTGTGATGCTTTTACTTACTAATGCAATGGTACCTGCGGCGCCGAAAGCTGCCTTACCGACCAGAGTGACCGTCTGGATGGCCAAATTCGTAAACATTTCATCCATGGTGACTGGAAGCGTGGTGTAAACTCCAAACTATGACAGGCGTTTACGTCAAAGTAATGTACTTAGACATAGTTAACCTTGGTTATAAAGGGGAAAAAAAACTAGCTAGAAAAAAGGCGCAGACGAGTCACGCACCTTCTTGACCACTAGGCCTACGTTTAAAAGAAGGAGTGTCACAGACCCAAAAGATAAAAAAAAGGGGGGTTAGCTGACCAAGTAAATTTAACAACGCAGCGAAATACTAAACGTTTTCAGCAGTGGACATGGGTTACAAAATGGTATGTCGGTTTTTGAAGTAGACAATAAGAAAACAGGTAGGAGTTTTATTTTCGACTGCACTTACACTCAGCCCAGGACTTTGGTGTAACAGCGACCAAATATTGCTGTTCATAATAAGGCATCACCATTCACAATTTTATCAGCCAATTTAATAACTACGCAGGACCCTATTTTTTTTTAAAAAAAAGAATAAAATAACATAAAATAAAACTAATGAGCCACCAGTAAAAATTACGATAGATTATGGCAGTCACGCTGGTCTGCAGGCCTAGCCTTGATCACTCGACGCACACCAACGAATGTAAATTAAGGAGAGTATACCTGCGGTGCGCTATACTTGATTATTTAAAGCAATAATACCAATCGAAATCACAAACGATGCGACGCAGCATGCTGTCCAACACCAACTTCAAGAAGTAATGATTCAGCTTGGCGGCGGAATTGTTAGAAGAAGTAAAGCCACGTTGGGCTCGGGGTATTCTCGACAGAAGTAGTCATATCAACATTTGTTGTGGCGGTACTCTGGGAGGTAGATGCGGCACCAGACGAGATTACAGAAGACCAAGGAACAGGCAAATCTCTGATGCATTCTTGTATGGTCAACAGCACAAACCCTTTGGCGTGGGTGGCAGGGATAATGTCCCCAAAAACGTAAGCCGATGCGTGATGGATATCGTGCTGCAAATTGATAACCCCACTCGTACTGGGATTCACCGCTTCTAAAGATTTTAGCATGCTTTGCTTGGTGGCTTCCCCAGCGGTAGAAGTATCCCCACAATTTTTGCGTATCGACAGTCATTAGAGTGGACGTTCCAAGTGACCACTTCCAAGCTAAACTCGTCCGTAATTGTTTCCACCAATTCGTTGGCTTTACCATACGGCGGTCGCATCAAAGTCGGTTTCATAAATGACATCCAAGGTCAAACGAATCTGCTCCCAAATTTCTTCGGCAGTTAATGTAGTCAAGTCGGGATGGTCCCAGATATGTACGGCGATTTCGTGACCGTCCGCATGGATTCGTTTCTGTTAATATTCGGTGTTTCTTCATCTCCTTCCTCAGTATATATCACGTGACTAACATCCAGTCAGATCATTCACTGGTCTAAAAACACACTGATTATTTATTCATTCGCCCCCCGGCTCTCTCTCATTTAGTATCTAGTTTATATACATTACCTTATACTTGCCATAATGCATAGCTTTAGCGTTTATCCTTAGGTTATTAAAGGTCTAGTTTACCCAAATCCTAACGGACTATTTTTTTTCCTATAACGTTGGTTGAGATTGGTGAATAACAAAGTATCCAGCAAGACCAAACGCAAGCCAATGGCCAATGTTTGTTGTGAGGATACGCTGCAAGTGAATAATGTTAAATTAAACACAGTATGTCATTTTTCCGAGTGAGACAGTAGAGATAATGACCCATTTGACCGAATACATCTATCGGTACAAGTTAGAGTCATCCATCTCCTGAGTTCATTGGCATATCCAAAGAGCATTAACCAGTTCGGTGTACGGAACTTGACTTTGAGGCATAAATGGCCGAAAATAACAAAATAATTGCACTCGTAACGAATCACTGCAGGCTTCTTGAAGTATATTAAATTATATGGCTCATATGGCCACGGTTTACCCAGTCCAATAACGCCACCAGCTACGTTTCACTCCTTCACACTACGTCGTTGGCCTACTACCAGAAAATCCTGATAGGAAAGGAGTGCATTAAGTACCTTTGTTTTACTTGAATTTTACACTGTAAAAATTACAACTAATAGAAGCTACATAGACTTTACTTATTCAGCGGTATCGAGGCTCTTGTTGTTATTTACTCGCGTTGGTTTTTTGCAATGAATTAATCTGTCCAACACTTACCGCACGACAACACATTCCAGTTTGTACGCTTTTATTGGCGCACGCGTTTATTGGCATTGGTGACGGTTGCAACATAATTTTTTTTATTACCTGGTATGCCTTGAAGCGTGCAAAGACGTAACTCCTAAAAAAGAATAAATTTCCATGGCTTCTTTTCCTTCTTTATTCCTTTAGTAACTGTTCGGATTCAAATACTACTGGTGCTAAATTCGTTAGTTTTCTCTATTGGCCTGCTTCCCAAGCAACTTGCTATTTTTGTTTCCGTATTCATGATTTCCACAGTTGCGATACCGGCGGCAAAAAGCTTCCCTCCAAATTCCCAAGAGATTCCCACTTTTACCGACGAGGAGATTCTCTATGGGAGTCCGGTGGAAAATGCCCAACTCTCGGCCGCAATCGACGACGCTTTGGCCACTCTGTCACCCGACCACTGCTACCACGATGCAGTAGGTGTTCCAGTGTTTAAACCCACGTTGTTGCAATTCCGTGAGTTCTCACGATTTATCGCTGCAGTGGAACCCTACGCTCGCAAGGCAGGTATCTGTAAAGTCATTCCTCCTCTGGTCTGGCGGCGGGCCTTGGAAACCCACGTAAACCAGTCCAGAGGTGTTCCCGAAACCCAATTACCACCTCCGGTGGATACTACTCCTCAACAAAGTGAAAACACTTCTTCCGCGGACCTCACTCCACGCCATACAATTCTTTTGGATGATGCCGAATTTCCTATCATGCGACCCCTTGTACAGCATTTTGAAGGGAGTAAAGGTACTTACCGGCAATATAATGTCGAGAACCGGCGCAAAATGAAACTATCGCAATTTTTCGCAGCGTGTCAAAGCCCGCGGTATGCCACTCCAACGCAGAGCGTATCCCAAAAGGCCCAAACCCCGATTTCCCCACCACAATCCGCGCGTTCTATGGATACCAAAGCTCCTAAATCCGCATCTTCGGTCACTTCCGTACAGAATATGGCCAAGGTCGAAAATTCGGGTATATACGTGGACCTTCTACAGGGCGTGACTCGGTTGGCCGATCCCCGACACCCGGTTTGTTTGTCTTGGCACGGTATCAATAAATCTCCATCACACCCTTCTGAATCCACAGCAACCGACAGAAAGGCACCCTCGGAGCATCCCGAATTAGTTGCGTATTTTGACATGTTGGACCGGATATACTGGCGTAATTTGGCCTTTACTCCACCCATGTATGGCGCAGATGTACCGGGAACCCTATTCCCAACCGTTTCCGATTTCCCTACTTGGAATCCTCGTGATCTCGGCAGTGTACTTAACCGAATTGATGTGCCCATGCCGGGTGTAAACCAACCATACCTTTACATGGGTATGTGGAAGTCCACTTTTGCCTGGCACGTAGAAGATATGGACCTCTACTCCATCAATTATTTGCACTTTGGTCAACCAAAGAGTTGGTACTGTATTCCTTTAGAGCATCGAGCCCGGTTTGAACGGGTGGCCCAAAGTTTGTTTTCTGAAGAGGCCCACCGTTGTTCAGAATTCCTTCGCCACAAGGCCTTTGTGGTGTCGCCCACCGTGTTGAGTAAGCAGTACGATGTTCCGGTGTACCGCCTCGTGCAAACTCAGGGCGAATTTGTCATCACCTTTCCCGGTGGGTACCACGCCGGGTTCAACCAAGGATTTAATTGTGCCGAATCGGTCAATTTTGCCTTACCATCGTGGGCCCAACTGGGTAAACTGGCCGAATCGTGCAAATGTATCGGGGACAGTGTGCGTATTGCGGTGGACGAGTTTTTTCCCAGTGATATGGACGAAGAGGATTATTGGGCTGAACATCGGAGTGGTCGGTTCGAACGATTTTGGGAAAGGTACACTCCCCAACCTACGGATCCAGAGGCTACTCTCCCACGTCATCGTACAAGGAAAAGGAGCTCAGATAATACCAATATCCCGATTGCCAAAATAAAGCGCTCCCCGCGGAATTCCCGTCAGCTATCAGTGGAGGAGAGTATGACATTCGTGGATGCCGTGGAGAAACATCACCAGGACACGTCGGAACCACCGTATAAAAATTACCTGATACCGCAAGGGCAGTGTGGAGTTTGCTTCCAAGCCGTAGATGAATCGTCATCCAAGGACACCACTTCCGAGCTGGCCAGATTACGTCACTGTGTGGACTGTGACCTTGTGGTTCACAGTGAATGTTACCGGTTTATACCACCAGACTCTACACCCTGGAAATGTCTTCGTTGTTTGCTAGGGGTCAAGGAAATGCGTTGTGCGCTCTGTCCTGTCGTCAATGGACCATTATATTTGGTAGACCCGTTGGAAACGATGCGTAAACTAAAACGTATCCGTCGGCACAAGTACCACTGGGGTTTCCTAAAGGAGCTGTCAGGCACCCCGATGGCCGAGCGGGTGACCTACCTTCGGTTTGCCCATCCACAGTGCGCTACACTGATCTCGGAAACATCAGTGACTACCACGGATTCCCTTGCCTTGGACGTGTCCATTCGGGATATTTACGCGGTGGCGTTGGACAATGCCGCCGTGTATTCCTCGACCGTCGCACGGAAGAGTTCCCGGTTCCCGTTGGAGGGAGCGTTGGTACAAGGCTACGAAGCTGTTCCTAAAGCGCGGTGGGCCTTGAAATGCCAGCAGTGTAAAACACGCCAAGGGGCCGCCATCCAATGTGCGGAACAGCGGTGCTGTACACCTTTTCATGTATCGTGTTTATTAGTGACACAACAGATTGGTGCTGACGAAAATGAATCACCTTCTGCTGTATCCACTCTGCCACGGCTAGATTTGGTCGACGGAAAAGCATACTGTAAAAAACACCTGCCATCCAACTCCTAAAAAATGTGCAATATTGTTGGGAACTCCTACCGGTTAGTATATTATCATTTTTTTTCAAAAGTGATGTCATTCTCTCACACAATCCTATACGTCTACCATTCCAGTGGTCGCACACAGAGTGTTACGGTATATAGTATATAGTCATTTTTGGTAGTTTGCTACTTTAGATAATCACTAATGATCCTGAACCTTTTGCGTTTGTACCAAATTCCAGCAGAAATACTACAATCTAATTCGCCCATACGTTTTAATCTCCCTTATTAATTGTCACTGGTACTTGAAAATACGAGTCACAGTGTACCCCTTCCGGTGGTGGTGACCACAGTCTTGGGTTATTCTTATGTTAATATTTCTGCGAAAACGTTTTTACATGTTCATTCCATAACGATATTCTCATTTAATACTTTCGATTTTAGTTGCATTACATTAGCAGTGTTAATAGATTTAATAAACCGGTGGAATAAGAATGTGTTGGAACTGATGTTCGATATTAGATTTTGAAGACGCGACCAGTCTATTTAAAATGCACTTTCGACTTATTTACTTTTACACGGCCCCATTCACCATCGCCAAAGTGTGGTATAGATAGCATCTAAAATATCATTTTTTTTGGAAACGAAAACAGCAAAGTAGTACGTGATAGCGAGATCTAGGGCATCGTACTCCCCCTTGCTGACTAATGCTGTTTGTAAAAATTTTTTAGGGATTACGTGTTTCGCACTGTTAATCAGTTAATCTAGTCAATTTATTTAATGCTTGGCAAATGCACCTTACATCACTTTCGGCTATTGGTATTTCTTTTGTATAATTTTCTAACGAGTTTTTCACATATCGATTGTCAGTATCACAAAAATTCCAGTGTGGAATATCTCATTGTAGTCGAACGTCGGAAGTGTATCTCTGTGTGAATGCTGCATAGCAGCTACACTCTGTCGTATTTTTTTCGATTTCTCCCTCTCTTTATCATCTGGATTTAGAATTTGGGTTATAGATAAAGTGTTACTAATCCAACCAACAGCTGCAGCCTGCACCGCCACACCTACGGGTATTGTTAGTATTCACCGGTGGTATGTGTTCTTAGATGCTCCCGTGGTTTAGAGAAAAGTTTTTCATGTAAAATGCTTATGGCATGGTATCACTGGTGGCTACAACTAGTTTTGTTATTTACCTTCACCACCTAACCTTTTGTTATCCACTTACCTGTACCATTTATCATTTTTTTCGGGCTTATTACAATCACTGTAGGTAGGGCACGTTCTGCACTATTACCTCGGTGATAACAAGCGGTTACACCAGTTATTCACTTTTTCTATTAGTCTAGCCTTTTACCGGCTCTATTGTTCCTCATGAGCGTAGCTTCCTCGGCCAGAGAAGCCGCACCTGAACAACCCGATGAGAGTCCCAACAAAACCATATCATCCACGCCGACCCTTTCTCCTACGTCGATTCCCTCCAACGGAGTTAAACCCACCAGTCCGGAGATATCGGTTGACCATGCATTACCAAATGCCACTCTCACAAGTATTGTAATTCCACCAGGGAGTGACGTGGGGACCTTTGAAACCCAACCGCTACTGAGTGAGCAGTACGTTGTTGCGGACCAGCCTAATAGCTGGACCTGGCGTAGATTGGGAGTGGAAATGCTAGGTTTAATGTACAAGAGTGCCCCAGTAATGACCGCGGCGGGATTTCAGAACGTCAACAACTTGTTAGCCGTAGCGATACTGGGACATATTGGCACCAAGGCCCTGGCTGCCTTTACGTTGGCCACGATGATTAGTTCTTTGACGGCCATATCTCCCTTGCTGGGCTTTTTAACGGCGTTGGATACCTTGTGTAGTCAAGCGGCCACTGGGGCAGAGCACCCGGGGATGCCAGGGATTTACCTACAACGTTGCCTTTTATTTGCCGGCTGTTTCATGGTACCCGTGGTAACACTGTGGTGGAATATTGAAACGGTACTGTTGTACATTGGTCAGGATCCCGAAATCGCCGCCATGACCGCGTATTACCAACGGTTCCAAATTCTCTCTACGACCTCGGGGGCAGTCTTTGAGGCGGTTAAAAAGTTTTTAATTGCTCAGGGCCATCTCAAGGAGATTTCCGCAATCCAAATAGTCGGTACGACGTTGGGCTGGAGCTTCTTCTACCTGGCCGTCATCAACCCTACCACTACTTTGGGCTACGTCGGGGTTCCCGTTGCCCTGGCTCTTTCGTTTAACCTCAATACTACCTTGACTTGGGTTTGGTTTACCCAAGTGGTTCGTCAGCGACCTGGATGGACCGGTTTCACGTGGTCCGCTTTCCGCGGCTGGCTCCAAATCGCCTATTTGGCTTTTCCGGGAGCCCTGTCGGTCAGTTCGGAAGTCCTGGCTTTTGACCTGTTGACGTTGGCCATGTCGTACCTGGGCCCGGTGGCGTTGGCAGCGCAGTCCATCATCTCGGCCATCCTCCAGGGCGGTTACCTGTTGTTTATAGGTGTAGGGGTAGTAGTAGGCAATCAAGTGGGTAACCACTTGGGTGCGGCCACACCATACCGGGCTCGCCAGAGTGCTCTAATTGGACTCGTAACGGTTTTCTGTGGCGCACTAGCCTTTTCGTTGGTTCTATTATGCGGTCGCCACCAGTGGGGTCTATGGTTTAACCCCGATCCTAAAGTCAACGCGGTAGTGGCTGTGCTCATCCCGTTAATCTGTATCGTATACTTGCTCCAAGCTGTTAACGGGGTAGCGGCGGGGATATTGCGTGGTCAGGGACGCCAGAGAATCGGGGCGGTGATCAATCTCATAAGCTATTACGCCGTGGCCGTTCCTGCTGGGTTCGCCATGGTTTACTTCCTACACTGGGGTATTGTCAGTCTTTGGTTTGCGGTAGTACTTGCTGTACTGTGTAGCACCCTTGGTGCGTTGGCTGTGATCCTACGAACCAATTGGCATGATGAAGTGCATCGATGCCAGGCACGACTGGCCTATGACAGTCGCACCGTTACGACGTTGGCCACGTCGGTTTAATCCTTTGCCGGTTTTTTATGACCCACTCCCTTCTAAATTATTCTAGATATGATTTTCTTATTAATGTCAATCTGGACAACTGAAATGGGCCATACTTTTGGTGGTACTCCACGTTCATCTTGGAATTAATGAGTTTATAAACCCAAACTAGTGTTGCAGGTACATTGTTCCCTTTTTTTTACTGTAGCATCAAACAAAGTTTCGTTATTTTAGAAAGGAAAATCAACACAGTGAGGCCCTACTCGTATTTATGTCATAACACATTCTCAATAAATTCATCACATAGTTTGTATAATAGTGAAATACATTATCAAGTCTAGCAGAGGCCTTGTGATACTATTCCCACTACAAATGGTACCATGAATGAAATTACTTGCCCGACCACCTTTTATTTACTCAGCTCTGACGCACTGCTAGCAAACTTTACCAAGATTGTCGTTTCTCAAACGTATGGGGGGTTCATTACAAAACGAAAAGAAAAATTCCCACCAATTTTTTCCACTTCAATAGCTATTCAGAACGACTTGCCCATTTTCATCAACAGACCAAAAGCCACTATAGCACCTACTAATCCCACGCTGACATGGCTGTACCTGAAAAAAAAGACCGGCATCAATCGTGTACCAGTACCATTCTATTTTTATCGTCTTTTATATTCTTAAACATCTTAATCCTTAGGCTTTTTGCTACGCGTTTTAACACCAATATTTGTATCCAACACCCCGTTATCTACCATTGCCGTTATTCTCTATTGGTTCGTTGAGCTTATTTCCACTAATCACATGGAAACGCTACGCGACGTGAAGATTCCGGAGCATCATCTACCGGCCACCATTATATCCTTCAAACTGCCCTCACCGGAAGGAAACAAAACCGAATTAGAAAAGCGTACACCGCTATGTGTTTATGAATACCACGTAGTGGAACCACCGACCGATGACGAAACCGAGGATGAGGAAGAAGACACGACTGGCAAAGGCCATCAACCCAGCGCGTCCGATTTTAAACTCAAGAAATTCAAACCGTTGCCACCTATTCGTAAAACCAAACGAGGGGTACTCTACTCTCCCTGCGAAGGGGTTCTGGAGGCGATTCGGGTTTCCCCCGGCGACACTATTTCTTCCACTTCACAACCGGTGTTGAGTATTAAAGAACCGTGTAATCATGCAGTGCAGTACTTTGGACAATGCGCTATCTGTGGTAAGGATCTTACCTATACGGATTTTACGGGAAGGTCGGACATGTCTCGTGCTACCATCAGTATGACCCACGATACGACAGGACTCACCGTTAGTCAGTCTGAGGCGGAACGTTTAGAACAGCAGAATACCAAGCGATTGTTAAAGGAACGACGTCTGTCCCTGATTGTAGATTTGGATCAAACCATCATCCATGCTAATGCCACTAGGGAACCGTTGACGGACTGGTTAAAGCACTGTCCCACCGAAGTGCGCGAAGATGTTGGCTCGTTTCAACTAGCCGAAAGTCCGCTGCTCTACTACATCAAACTACGGCCGAAATTACGGGCGTTCTTAAAACGCGCCACCGAACTATACGAACTCCACATCTACACCATGGGTACCCGTCCTTACGCCGAGAAAGTCACCGAGCTTATCGACCCTGAGAAACACTACTTTAAAGAACGCATACTGTCCCGTGACGAAAGCGGGAGCATCACCCACAAGAACATCCAGCGTCTGTTTCCTTGCGATAACTCGATGGTGGTGGCCATTGATGACCGTGTGGACGTCTGGCAAAATTCACCGAACCTAATCAAAGTGAAACCGTTCACATTCTTTACCGGTATCGGGGATATCAATGCGGGGTTTTTACCCAAGGCCACATTACCTACCCTGACAGCATCACCACCTTCGATATCTGTTACTGAAACCGGTGCTGAAACTGAACCTAGCAATTCCACCGCCACTCCTACTGAAGCGGTGAAGGAGGAGCCGACGACTGCCACGGAAGAGTCTTTGACAAACAAAACATCGGATGGAGAACCTGCTTCGGATCAGCCCATAACACCCAAAAGCGAACCACCCAAGCTATTCAAACATCCCTTTGAAGACGCCGACGAGGAATTACCCCAGGTACTCCGTCGGTTGGAGGAAATCCATCGGCGTTTTTATGAAGCGTACGACGCACAAGGCCAAGGTCGCAAGGTTCCGGATCCCGACGTGAGCGTTATCCTACCCCAAATGAAGCACAAGGTTTTGGCAGGGGTACATCTGGTGTTCAGCAGCGTCATTCCGCTACAAATGAACCCACGTCAGTCTGACATTTGGCAGTGGGCCCGTTCATTCGGAGCGCAGTGTTCTGAAAACATCACACGCTTCCAGGCCGGGAAAGGAGGCCGTAAAATACCGCGGTCCGCCTTTGTTACCCATGTGGTCGCTGGTAAACCCGACACAGCCAAGGTTCAAGAGGCCCGGCGAATCGATGGTATCCATATTGTGCGTATTGATTGGTTAATTGACTCTCTACACGCTTGGAAACATTTGGGCGAAACGCCTTACCGGTGGCACTTTTCCAAACCTGCCAACAAACGGAAGAACAGTTTGCAGCAACCAGCAGAAACCTCGACTACCGAAGATGCTCAAGACACCGAGGCGGAAAGTCCCCCCGAGGACGTGCTACATTCGGTGGAAACGTGGTCCACGCAATCGGAAGCGGGCGATACATCCAACGATAACGATTCATTTGCTACTCAATCCGAAGGGGGCGAAATCCTGCACGGTGAACAGACATCCGACAATCTGAGCGACGCTTTGCCGGAAGAGGTTGTTACTAATATTGACTGGGCTGAGGCGGAAAAAGAATTGATGGAATTCATGGGCACGGACGACGAGGAGGACGAAGATGAAGAAGGTAGTGAGTATAAAGTATACGACGATGAAGAGGTGGAGGATTCTTCAGTTACACCTCTCAAGCGCACTGCTGCTGTCATCAATTACGATTCCACGTCAGAAGAACTTTCGAGTTACGATTCCGAATCACTGCAATCGAAAAAACGCAAACGGGCAGAGTTTGATCTGGAAAAGCATCCTTTGAACAACTTATCGACCCAGTCTAATGAGGACGAAGACGAAGAGTCGGCAGACAGTGACTTTAGCGACCTGTTGCGGGACATGGAAGAGGAATTACATAACAATAGTGACGACCAAGTTGACTCTGACCAATCCACATAGCGGATTGACTGGGTATATCCATTTCTCATTGTTAAGTGCACTGCTTGTGTATATGTCTGTGTATATACGACAGCGAGGTAAGAAATCAAGGTTGATTGTGTAGGTGTCTAGTATTAAAGGTTTTCTCCATTAACGTTGTTATTGTTTCTTTCACTTTCATAAACGAACCGTCATTGGATTGTAGTTTTACTAATGCAATTTTCATATTACCCCAGAGATATTTGCTGCCAGATAAACAAGTTTTCCATATTACAATCTGCGCTTAATCATTTCTATGGGGTCCTCCCCCCCCTCCCCTTTCACACTATTAAAATTTGTTATTTCTAGTTACACAATTGCTATGTTTCAGTCAGGCGATATTTTGCCCAATGTAGCACACAGGCAAAAAAGACGTCCCACCGGGACCTAGATAAGACGCATCGAATAATGCGACGAGACCTGAACCGATAATGATGACGAAATGGATCAGGCATACGACTAGAGACCTGACAACCGGATATAAAAAGGAGATTACAGACAGAGATGAAAAGGACAGATTTGACCAGACCCAGATTTTACTAGTTGATTTTTATTAAAGAGAACTGATCGTTTACTCCCACACGACAGTGTCCCATATCATTAAAATAACCTCCGAATTGACACTGATATAAATTTTGAATAGAAAGGAGCATTCGTATTTTATTAACCGAAGTCGTAAAGAGAAATCGCCGCCAAAGATTGAACCGCTGCAGAAATCAATATCTAAGAAGGACTTACAACGGGAGTTCTGTCACAGAATTGCTTCTGATGAAAACACTCAAAATTCGGCATTGCCAAAGAGAAGGAATCGTAAAAGACATTATGCATCGTAGCTATTAAAGATAACAAATCAGTCATGAAGCTGAATCTCAACAGAGAATTTTTCAGACTAACCCATGAAACAGAATCATTTTGGAAAGGACTGTTCACCTATAGAGCCCATGGGCCGAGTGATACATACGAAAGGCGCTGATGTAAGCGTACTCAGTCAGAATACTTATTGGACCTTGGGCTGGCACTTGCCTGGTTGGCTGGTGGGAACGTTGCCAGATCCGGTGGTAGTGGGAACATCAGCTATAGACGGCCCATTACCTGAGGAAGCTGAGACGGAAGGACCAGCAGGTGAGCTGGTGGGAGTGTCGGTAGGGGTGGTACCGTCAGTTGGGGAATGTGAATCAGAGCCGCCATTGCCAGGGGCAGTCCCGTCACCAGTAATGACCACCATGGGGCGGTTTTTGTATAGGTTGACTTGTGGGTCGGCACCATATTGGAACTCACCGATGGTGGGGTAACCGGGGTAGTTGGCGATAACCATCTGGGGACCCTCAATTTTACCACCTTCTACACCTTCCAAACTGAAATCCATACAGTTCATATAAAACTCGCGATTGCCTGAGGCATTAACCCAGCCCCAGGCAATGACGACATGCTCGAGGGATGGTGCGTCTTGGGGGATGGTGGCCTTGATGTTCAACCCTTCCTCGTCCACGAAACAGCTAATGAGTTTGGTAAGGATGACAGCCCAGTCCTTCTCGTTGGTGGACATGGACACTTCGCAGTGACCTCCGTTGTGAATGGCGCCGCTCGGGTCGAAATTCAGGGTAATGGTTTCTCCAGCTTTCAACACACCGTTAGACTTGCCCCGTGGGCCACGGCACATACTGTCACGGTTGACAGTGTCTTTGGTGGAAATGGGGGTCGCAATATCGTAGTCGCGAGGACCAAAACCCTCGCAACTCATAGCGGATGTGCTTCGAACACAGGGGGATAAGATGTGTTCGTGAGCAGAGACGAGTGAACCAGCCACTAAGGCGGCGACAGCGGTGAGAGCGGTGGCGAACTTCATGATGATTAAGAAAATTTGATGAGAAACGAACGGTAATGATGGAATCAACGAGGGGACTCGAGAAGATTTGTGAGGTACGTACAAGGATTATTAACCAGAATAATCAAAAGTACGTTTTGAGATATCACACCGTGAGAATCCAAGCTAAAAATTTTCCAGAAAGAGAATCGTACCAAGGACGTTTATAGAGGAATTATTTTCCAAAGTGAAACGAATGCTACCAAACGACAAATTTCAGCACGGCTGACGGACGAAGGTAAACAGTTGTTACACTGAAAGGAAACAAAAATGAGTTGAATTGCAGAGTAAATTGGATATGGACGAAATCTCGCACAGCGGATTTATCGCACAAGAGTAAATTTTAAAATGCAAGTTAAAAAAAAGGTGAAGACACACGAATAATCCCAAAAACCACCAGTGGCAGAAGGAATGGACTGAGCTGGAAAATTGAGCTGGAAAGAGCAAACAAATTATTGAAGCGTTTCTATCGAACCAAAAAGATGTGGATGTTCCATGCGCTTTTATATCCCTGTCCATTAGCTCCGTATCGCTTACCTTCGGCTTCAAATTGGCACAAATAGTCATTGATGACCACATAATAGGTTGAGGAAGCACGGAGGCCCTATTTGGTTAAACCAACAGATAAAGGTAGAAAATCACTATGCGGAAGTCGCAGCTCAGACCTTGCCAACCTTTGTTGGAAATGATACCTTCACACTTTGCTTTTACCTGGGTTCTTGTCATGTTACCCCAACGGATGTCCACAGTTTGCTTGTGAGATTTTCTTATTTCTGGAGACTGCCCCCCAATAGTGGATGATCATCATGAAAATTGACATGGGGTGCTGGTGGATATCCGTTATAGGTAGCCTGACTTCTATGAGGCGAGGGATCGACTTTACTTGGCTGAGTACAACTGGCAACTCACAAAGTGTTGTGGAACGTATTCTCTTGGCCAGCCAAAGATGATTGAGAGACTATTTACTAGTTGCGGAGATCCTTCAAAAGAGGGATTTTACAATTTTTTTTACCACCACAATATCCATGTAAATATTTCGGTTTGAGGGTTTTTACCTCCACATCGTGTAATGTTTATCAGGACGTGATGCCAGAGGGTATGAGATGCATATCAAATTCTATCCAAATGGTTTTGCCTTTTCTAAAGAAGCCATAGCTGAATATATTCCCGAATACGTACCAGAGGATACCTTTAAATTTACGCTTATATGTACGGATAAATTTTTTATCACAGCGGTCCCCTCCCTCCACCTCGAAATAATTTCACATATGGTTCGCTGAATACTGCTTGTTTTTAAAAACATAAAAAGCGCTCGATACGCCCTTTAACATGTTTAACTTTTTGGACGTTCAATAGATTGACCACGTCGATCCGACAGCCTTTAGATCAGACCTCCTACAATTATGGGGTACCGTAATCGACCACGATACCTTGTCGTACCATATTCTCCAATCACATCAAGTTTATTATAATCAACGAAACAGTTTATGAGGGAGCTGAAATTGGAATGGTGTTTTTGGAAATCCGGCAACAGGTAAAAAAAGAGAAAGGGGTGAAACAAGGCCATTCACTAATTTCGGTCTTCGCTATTCATCCTGGGGTGTTATACATACAACTCATTATTGACAATATGAATCGGGGGATGATGGCTTCAGCCAAGGTGGAATATATTAGCTTACGTCGCTCCTGCTATATCCCCCCCCACAGAGAACTGTATTGACTGTGAGATGTTCCGCTGCGGTGTTAATGAAGGACTTGGAAAAGATATTAGTCGTATTACCAAGGAGTGTTCGCGATATTAAATAAGAGAGGAATGGCCTGAAAAGGAAACCCGCAAGATAAAGAAGTGTCCACTATTTACCTTGTTTCACGGAGACAAGTAAAAATCACAACATACATGTTGGCTAGTGAGGGTCAGTATACATGTTCATTCACTTTCGTGCGTCTTCACACTGGAATTACAGCCGATTAATAAAGTGTGCGAATTGTAAGGTGATAACCTTTTCCACCTGCCACCATTTTTTGTATTGCCCCAATATGTGTCCTTTTTCTCTGGATGTCAATCGTGTAAATCGTACCCCAATAGGTTAACAAAGAGTAACCCCGACAGTGTTGCGCTGTCTAACATAGCATGTTCCTCACACAAACAGGTGGACTTGGCAACACATCACGCAGGCAAGCGGGTGATTCTGTTTCATCTATATAGCGATATAAAGCAAAGGTGTACCAGTTTAACCAATAGGATTTTGCGAGAGACCCATTCAACGGCATATTTTTCGTTACATAGTCGAAAAAAAGAATTGCCCAAGTGGTCCTTTAAAAAGACAATGAGGTGAGTTGCCCCGGTTTTCAGCCGCTTTGAATTCACATTGTGAAGTATAAAAAAGCCCAAATGGTGGACAAACAGCTAAAAGCAGTTAATAACACGGTCCGATGGCTATGAACCTGCTTAGCCAAGAGAAGCTTACGCAGTAATTTACATGCAAAAAGTCCTAGTGATAACGTTGCTTTCTGGATTGTTACAGTTTGCCATCAATTTCCTGAAATCCAACTTCATTTCACCTATTGAAACCTTTAGAAAAAAAATTGCGTTACAAGGTGAAATTTATCAATTCAAATTTATTTTCCACGATTAGGCGAGGCAGGGTTTTCAAAGATAGTAAAAAAAACCTTATCGTTATTACCTTTCGAAGTAAACGTGTGTGAGGAATCACATTAAAATGAAAGCTCAGTAATGAAAAAAAAGCATAATCCAGTCACCGCCAGGGTCAAAGGCAGGATATAAATGGGACAGAAAAAATAATAGTGGTGTAGTGCCAGACTAACTGGGTCAGCAACTACAGAACCTCCAACTACTATATCCTCTCACACTCCACATATCCAAAGTGATAATTGCTTGATGGTGCAATTTAATTCCATGAACCGCATCGGAATTCACCCTACTTCTGCTTCGGTTTACATTTGGGAGGGTTGCTAGGAGTAGGAGTCTCGTCGGTGGCGGAAGGAGCTCCATCGGTGCTTTTGTTGGTTTCAGTGGGGGTGTGGGTAGGAGTAGCGACGGTATCAATTGCAGAAGAACTCGACTGAGAAGGCACGGGGGAAGTAGAGTTACCACCGGACACGCTGCCGTCACCGGTGATGATAATGTTGGGACGGTTTTGGTAGAGGTCCAAACGTGGGTCTTCGCCCCAGGCGAACTGGCCAATGGTGGGATAACCGGGGTAGTTGGCGATAACCATCTGAGGACCTTCGATCTTACCACTTTCTACACCTTCCAAACTAAAATCCATACAGTTCATATAAAACTCGCGATTGCCCTCGGCATTAACCCAGCCCCAGGCAATGACTACATGATCAAGAGACGGTGCGTCTTGGGGAATGGTGGCCTTGATGTTCAACCCTTCCTCGTCCACGAAACAGCTGGTGAGTTTGGTAAGGATGACAGCCCAGTCCTTCTCGTTAGTGGACATAGCCACTTCGCAGTGACCACCTTTATGAATGGCATTGTTGATAAACTCCAAGGTGATGGTCTCACCTGCCTTCAACACCCCATTGGATTTACCACGTGGGCCACGGCACATGGGGTCACGGTTCACCCTATCCTTGGTGGAAATGGGGGTCGCTGCATCGTAGTCGGGAGTACCAAAACCTTTGCACTCAGGAAGGATAGGGCTATTGCGAATACAGGGCTTCGCGATGTGCTCGTGCGCCAGTACTATCGGACCAGCCAAAAGGACGGCAAGAGCGGACATTCCAAAAGTAAACTTCATGGTGATATTTCCTTAATACCAGCGGGGAAATGAGAAACGGGTGCTTATCGTTGAATTAAACGTGACTATGTGAAATATTATTAATTAGTACTAGTGACTACTATTTTTGACAATCTCGCGCTGCGGATTTTAAAGAATAGTACGTTAAAAAGGACGGTGCCTGAATTAAAGAATGTAATTATGTTAGTAGAAATGCATACATCTAAATGAAAGGTGAGCTTCCTTGGGTATTTATAGGCAAAACGGGGTGAATTGCTTGTGAACCCATATAAAGTACGCAAATTGATAAAATCGTGGTAAACATTTACAAGAGCGAGGATTATATGGGGGAATACATAGGAGCATGTAAATAAGCCAATGACCTTCGAAAGATGCATGATCATCTTAACGGTGGCCGTCCTCGTAATCACCATTTGGCCATAAGCTGTCCTTTGTTGGCTATCAAAAGCTTGCAAGTAAATCCTCATGAATTTGATTCATTTCGGTAAACAACCATAAAATGCGTCAAGGAAATATATCATATGCAGATGGTGACACTGGTAGAACTATTGACTTTCTAATGTCACATTTGTAGCGAGCTGTCCGAACACGTACCGCTCCGATCACCTTCATCTTTGATGGTGTATCCATAGTATAGCGAACGTTATCCTACATTTTCGGATATATTACAGAACGGATGATTTCCTTACCGGGGATCCTGGGGCATCAAACGAGCTCAATCACTATGCTTTGGCGAAATTAACAAAGCAGGGACCGGACCGTAAATATTGATTGGCGATGTCCCTTACCGTTCATTATTGTTGCTCGCGTTATCTACAAGGAGGAACAGACGAGAACAGCTTAATATGACATGTCACTGGCTAACGGCGCCGCAATCTTTGGTCAAAATTGAGTCACTGACGGGATATCAGGTAGTACTATCGGCGGATGTAAAATACGGCAAGCGTCACTACGCTATTCGATAATAAAGATTCGCCCTTAGCAGAAATCAAAAATGTCAATTAGTTGGCATGGTTTGCGAATAAGCATTGACAAAGTATTAAATTAAGGGCAGGGGTATCATTGGGAGTCAACCATGGCGGTGAGAGATGTGCAGTTTAGTGGAGTACATTCACACCAATGGTCTTTCATAGTTCCATCCTCACATTATAGCGAAGTGACCATACCAGCGATGGTGAAAAGCGCTAGTCCACCGTAGGGATGGAGTGCGCACTTCCAACAACGACTTTCAAAGCGAAATGGCTTAGGTAATGAGTGACATGGACATATTTTTTTTTCGCGTTGTAGAGTGATAACGGGATGTCTCTCCCTCCACCCCTGGTTTACAGCCTTCGAGTTAATTCTAATTATTCACATTACACCAGGGATACCAACATAACCAGCTTGTAAGTTTAATGAAGGCTATATATTTTTATTCTGAGTCCAATCGTAAAGAAGGCGTAATCATTGGAAGTTACACTAAGAAATTCAAGGTGATGGTCCACCCTTCTCCTGAAAATGTACCTTTTGCCTAACACCCTGTTTCCGTAAATAGTAAATTTTTCCGTTATTGGTTCATCCTGGTCAAATCTTTTGGGTTATTTAATGACCGACTGCCTTCAATTTTGAGCATTGGGTGGCAGGCTGGCGAATGCGATGAGTGGACCCAAAAAGCATTCTATGTAAGGCCATATAACACCTTCCTGTTTTACGACCGCACACCATCCGTAAGACTCATTTTGCCCTTGTAATTAAGTAGATCGAATATGATTAGTGCGCCAGTTGCGAGCCAGGGTAGCGTTTAGCCCTTTTCCACACAAAGGGCGAAAACCAGGGGTGTACATCCGAAACCCAGATTGTCCGAAAAATTCACGCATCATCACAAAGCCCCACTAACGTACACTTTGCTATGCCGTCTTCGCCTGACTGGCATCCATAAAACAATGTGAGCTGTTTAATTTACATTATATTAAATTCGTTATGAAAAAAAAGGCAATACAAATTCAATCACCGTCATTCCATTAAATAAATTACACTAACCTGCACTCGTATTGTAAAAGATACACATGTGTCACTTGACTTATCGGTGATACAGCCCTTTGTCGTTGTAACTGACAAAGCCAGCCCAATGGGGTGTGAAAGGTCGTACAAATATATAATAGTCCTGATAATATACCTCCCTAGTTGTTGTAGGACTGAGGGGATAGTTGCTCATGGCTTCGCACCAACCTGACTGACCACCAGTCGTTTTTATCGACAAAATCTGCGCTATTAAACCATTTTTCCGTTGTTGATCATGAATATGAGCTGTTACTTTTTCCGCCTTGATGATTTCCACTATTTGGTACTGTAACAAATCGAGCAGGATATTTCAATAAGTGAACGAGTAGGAACGTAGGGTATAAAATATTTATTTGTAATACACATGAGGAATCTAGATCTAGAGGGGTCGGTGGGCCCTATTTATCAGAGATATGACGGGTAACTGGTTGGGACTCTCTTGTGCTCTCAAGTGTAGGA